>JBBPBX010001894.1:46189-72173 GCA_038048925.1 Garcialebias charrua | reverse complement strand
TATATATATATATATATATATAGACACACACATAAATTACATAGCTTGTAAGAGAACTTGAGCCAGACCAACTGGATTATTCTTTGTTTTTGTCTTCATTTTAAAGCAATGCTTTTATAATGTTAAATTATTATACCAAGTAAGACTTTGTGTAGATTTTGGCAAGAAGAAGAAATGAGGCAGAGATTTTATATTGTATCTTTCCTGGAGATTAACATTTTTATTTGTGAGCATTTTTGTGCCCGTTGTGCAGTTTGCCCGTTTTATCATCTGACATCTGTTTCCACTAAATACTTAAATGAGATTTAAAAATACAAAGTAAAAGCTTTTACCACCATTTTTAGTTTAAAGTAGAACTTACAGAAGGATGTTATCCCCTGTCTGGATGGCTGCGGTCTCACCAACAACTGTAGCAGCCTCAATGTAACGGGGTTCAGCACAAATTTGCCCAGGGTATGCCGTCTGCAGGTCACTCAGAGTCTCCCAGTCACCTGTTCCACTGGGATTGTCTCGATTGTACCACTTAGTCCAGCACACTAGAGTAGCAAAGCACAAATGTAAAGATGCTGTGCTAAAGCAAATTTTCAGATAAAGTGCTTCTGGACACAAAAAAATCCATTATGGAGCTTATTTATATAGCACTTTCCAGCCCCCAGTGAGGAGCCCCAAAGCGCTTTACAATACCAGCCATCCACCCATTCATTCAGACATTCATACACCGGTAGTGGTAGCCTGCCTTGCAAGGCGCCATCCAGACCTACCGGGAAAAAAATCCATTATGTAAATATGATTTCATTAGCAATCGTAAATGCTTGATTTTAAATGTAGAGTTACTTTTACCATTTTCACAGGCAGCAGGGGAGCAGCTAAAGCGAACTTTGTAATCATTGCACCATTTGTCAGGTTGATCCTCGTTTCTGCAGATGAATCCATTCCTGAAGTTGTGTCATATCTGAAAAACAAAAAGAGAAAAAGAGAGAAAGCGAGTGAGACAGAGGCAAATAAATGCTTCATTTGTTATCACCTCTCCAGACTTGCTTTGTTTGATATTTTGGCAACGAAATACTAAACTATGCTCATCTTCATTAAGTTTGTACTGAAATGGCAATTTTTCACTTTATTTAATTGTGTCGTCCCTTGGTCATTTCTTTCACAGATATAGATGATTTAACATTTTTCTTTGATTTGCAGTTGTCATTTTAACTGTTTATATTTTACATTTTCTATTTAATTTTTAATTTATCAAAATGTAATGGGTAAATTGTTTATCTTCTTGTTTGTAATTTAGAATTTTATAGCACAGTACTTTGATCACCTTAGATTGTTTAAATATGCTTTTAAATGCTCTCAGCCGAGTGTGAAGCGGATGGGATGAGAATCAGCAGCTCCAAATCTGAGGCCGTGGTCCTCAGTTGGAACAGGGTGGATTGTTCTCTTCAGGTTGAGGGTGAGGTTCTGCCTCAAGTGGAGAAGTTTAAGTATCTCAGGGTTTTGTTCATGAGTGAGGGAAGACTGAAGGGTGAGATTGACAGACAGATTGGCGCAGTATCTACAGTATTGCGGACTCTGTACTGGTCCGTTGTTGAGAAGCGAGAGCTGAGCTGTAAGGCAAAGCTCTCTGTTTACTGGTCGGTCTACATTCCTACCCTCACCTATGGTCATGAGCTCTGGGTAGTGATCGAAAGAAAGAGATTGCAGATACAGGCGGTTGGCATGAGTTTCCTCTGCAGGATAGCTGGACTCTCCCTTAGAGGCAGGGTGAGAAGTTCAGTTATCCAGGAGAGACTCGGAGTAGAACCGCTGCTCCTCCGCTTCGAGAGGAGCCAGTTGAGGTGGTTCGGGTATCTGGTAAGGATGCTTCCTGGGTGCTACCCTAAGGAGTTGCATCAGGCATGTCTGATTGGGAGGAGACCCCGGGGAAGACCCAGAACATGCTGGAGAGACTATTAGTCTCTCAGTTGGCCTGGGAACACAAATCCTCCCAGAAGAGCTGGAAGAGGTGGCTGTGGAAAGAGATGTCTGGACCTCCCTGCTCAAGCTGCTGCCCCCGCGACCCGACTTCAGAACAACCAGGAGATAATGAATGGATACTTGTAAATCAAATTGGTTTTCATTGTTTTAATAAATCACAAGATTTTTTTTTTACCTGTTTATTTGATTAATTTAGCTGTCAATGTAAAACAAAGTGTTTCAGATATAGACATCTTTTGATTTTGTCTTTATACTTTGCATGAGAATCACTGCAGGAGACGCATTCTGAATATTTATGCTGACACTAGAGCACTTACCTCAAAATGTTTTCGCCGGCTTGAGCTACGCTCTGGCCAGATAAAGTTTGCACCTCAGTATCTCTGGGGATGTTGCAGATTTTCCCAAGATTCTCAATATGAAGATCAGAGAGGGTCTCCCAGTCTCCAGTGCCAGTAGGGTCATCCCTGTCAAACCACTGAGTCCAGGCCTCTAAAACATTCAAATTAAGGTAAATCAGTAAACAAGAAACTAGAAAAGTTTAAATATTTATTTTTTTAATTTGATAAATTTAGTTATAATTTGACCAAGTAAAAAAAGTGATGTAAGGCACATTAAACAACTCCAAAATATATTGCTACTTACGAACATAGGCAGGATTTGCACAGGGTAACGCTAAGTGGAAAATAAAAAGCAAAACTTTAAAAAACTCATAAGCACAAAAAAGTACTGACCACTTTAATATTTCCTTTGTATTGTTATGACAGAACAAAAATCAGAATGGTGTCTTACCTCCTTCACTTGGTCTTGCGGAAGCTGGTAAATGAAATCAAAATATTGCTAATTAGTCATTTCTGTGGTGATAACATACCATTTTAGGTTTAAAAAGTAAAGTTTTGCATTGAACATGCTGAGGTGAACATACCAAGCAGAAAAATTGCAGCAAGGGCAAGACTAAGCTGTGATAGAAAACCAAATGTTTGAAAAGGCATATACTGTATGTTTATATGCTTGTTGCGCAGTATAATACCAAAAATTCTACTTGTTTTCACATATTGGTTATACAAAGCCACATCCATTATTTTACCTGTTTGATCATGATTGCAGAATCTGGATGTCCGTTCTTTACTGCTGCAAACAAATACAAAATAAAGCAATATCTGATTTTTATTTTCTTCATTTTATGCAATAAATCTTTGTGAGTTCTGTTGGGATTATTTTAAAAGTATTTTATTCTGTTTAGTAATTTTAAAGACAAACTTACCTGTAAAAACCTGAAGGGATTCAGGGAGGAGATCTCTTCATTTAGTAAGTTCTGGGTTTGCGAGACTTATAGTCACAAATCCCACCCTGTAACTGTATCAGATGTTTTGTGATAAAATACCTTTTGTTTGTGAAGGTAAGAAATTTGATTCTGGATTAACCAGAACACGCCTTCCAGCAAGCACATTTTGTTCTCATCCACAAAAGCGCGTCACTCAACTGGTTACATAGAGAAAGGTGCCCATGTCTTTTCTGTTTCCCAATTAGTTGGTGCAGGTAAACGGCACCACTATGGGAACACATTAAAGTGTACAGAGAACAAACAGGAATTTGTGAACTTGTGCCAGCAGAAGCTGCTACAAAGCATCTTCCAGCCTCTCATGACCTGTAGTCTCTGCTCATAGCTTTCAGCAATGGTTCCACCTGTGTGCCTATAGTGCAGCATTTTTGCCACCAATAATTTGTTGTATCTATCATGAAAACCTCGGTTTTAGCCTTTTTCTTAGCCCTTTGCCCTGCACATCCAAACCCCAATAGGTTGGAGTTTAAAATAATCTTTATGGCACTCCAAAGCCCAAGTTAACAGTATTTAGCTTAGGGAAATAAAGCAACTTTGAGCTGTTGAAGAAAGAACTGGATGGTGTTTTCTGTCTGCACAGAATGTGATTAACTGTCAGAAGACTGAAAATTTCAGATTTTTTTAAGATCACTTGAACATTTTAAATGCAAATCAATCTGTTTTTTCATTCATTCAACCTTTATTTAGTCAGGTAAATCTTTTGAACCTCATGGGCTCATTTACGAAAGCGACCTGCTAAAACTAAAGAACAATGAACAGCAGTGATAGAATTTCATTAAACAATAAACAAACAAACAATAAACAATAGAAAACAAAAAGAGAGAAAAAAACAAAATATTTTTTTTTTTAAACAAAGTATCAAAAAACTAGCAAAACATTATAAGGTAGACGTATAAGACTGTTGAGCAATATAGTCCCATCTTTCCCCATTCCTAAAAACAGTGATATTTGGGCTTTCAGACACCTTTTTACTTCAACCTTCTGACTCCACGACTGGTACATCACACACTGTAATTTAAGAAAAAAGTCTAATGGCTCATTAGAATTCTCATTATAATGCCATTGTTGACCTCATTACTGAAGAGCATTATGCCTGGTACCCACTGCACAACTCGAAACGCGCCTGCCGCCCCCTTTTGGCCGCTGGTCACGGTCCCACTGGCCACTGAAGACCGTCTGATGACGTACACTAGGGGGTAGCAGAGGGAGGGGTCTCTAGCTTGTTTTCCGGGTTCAGTTGTTGTGTTAACTGCACCTCCGACGGTCTTTGATGAGATAAAACGTTTTTTTTTATGTTTGGGGTGATCTACACTGGAGAGTACAGCAGCCTGTCAGCAGCAACTGTAAAAATGCCACGTTTATTACCGGAGTTTGGTTCCAGTTCATGGAGGGTCGATCCGGTAAGTTTAAAAAGTCCAAAAAAAGTCCCGTTGTGGTTGTGTAATCAGATAGCGAGGCTCTCCCGACTGTTTGCCGGATGCGTCGAGCCGCCAGAGATCAACATTTGGGACGTCGGCGGCTCGACGGCTAGGTTGATTTGGACGCGCGCGTGCCCGCGAAGGGAACTTGGGCTGCCGCCGCGCCGCTTTGATCACTCGAATCGCGCCGCTTCCCTGGTCGCCGTGACTCCACGCGTCTCCTCATAGACTTTGAATGTAAACCGGCCGCTTCAGCCGCCCGAAATCGGGGCAGTGGGTACCAGGCATTAGAGTGCAAAAGACAAGCAGGCCTTTCAATCAAAACATGCTTGCTGTTTCCCAAACTGTAGATGAAAAGGTGAGGAATGCAACTTCACAGTCTCTCATGAGACTCTTTTGACTCTTTTGATCGCTCATGATTTTGTAAAGTAAATGTGCACATAATGCAAAGGATACAGTGGGAACTCCCTTGGATAAAGAGGAGTTAATGGTGAATGGTTTTAAAGTTTGACAATATGATGAGCACTTGACAATGTGTTTGTTCATGTTAGACAACTACAGAAAACTTATTGCGGCTTCATCATTCTCACTCTGTCCTGAATAAAGTTGTTGCAATATTTCAGTTCCCAGTGACATAGATGTTTACTCTTTTGCCTCATAGCAAATGTCCAAACTTAGCAGACAACTCTGTTTTGCCAAAAATGCCTTCAGATCTGTATTTCATTAGCAGGTTGATTCCCTGAAAATCATGCCCATAAGTGTAAACAATAAGGGATAAATAATGCTTCTATCCATGGTGTGCAAGTCTAGCATCATGGCTTGGAGTCATAATTTGGATAAACTACGAATTGTTTTTTTCAATGTCAACAACAACAACCTGAAGCCTTCAGAAGCAAACCATCATTTGTCACTGTAGATGCCAATGTTCCCAAACCCCTATTGTATGGGAGATAATGGGACTGTGCATCTGACATGCCAGTCTGCTGCCTGGGAGTACCACAAGGAACCCTTCTAGATACTTTTTTCTTTAACCTCTACTACCTCTAGTCTGCTGACTACATGATCAACACACCAAACTCACTGCCTTAATAAAAATTCTGATCACTCTGCCATTGTTGACCTTTTTAAGGAAGAACTTAACAGGAAGTAGTATCATAAAAACGTTAAGTCATGTCATCTGGACAGTTTCTTTTATGGAAGAAACATTTAGCCTTTCAGCCGAAAGACTTCATCAGTCTGAGGCCTGCCAATCCGATCTATTGTGTCCTGTTGCATGCTCAATAATCCAGGTAGAAAAATCTAACAAGGTTATGTCAGGTCGTTTGGATGATTTTTTCTTTCAACAAAGAATCCATCCAGAGGACCTGACTTAACCTTGTTAGATAAACAGCAAGTACAAAACAAGATGGAATTTGTGGAATTGTGCCAGCAGAGCCAGCTCCTACTCAAAACAGCAGAAGAGTGTTTCACACCTTATGTATGTGAAACAGCTTCATTTGAATACATTAAATTAAAAAAACAAATTAAGCTGTCATAATTGATGCTACTGCTTTCAGGAATGCGGGGAGTTATGCCAGCAAAAGCATCAAGCAAAACACTGTACTGTAACTGTGTTAAACCAGTTTGCTGTTTCCTAACCAGTTGCTGTTTCAATGTAACCATTCATCACACAAACAGCCATTGCTGCCACCCTTTTGTCACATTTTTTTTCTCCATCCACTCCATCCTGCCTGGATTCTCTTTATCGTGGTTGGTTAGGTTGGACCCAAAAAGCAGGCAGGCACGAAGAGCCCCAGTAAAATAAAGCATGTGTATTTTAACATAAAGAAAACAAAAGGCTGGCGTGGAAGCAACAACTTATAAATACTCAGGAGGGTAAACACAGGGAGGCACGAGGTAGCATGAGGGAGCACAAGGAGGAGCGAGACATCTAAAAGGTTTTCAGAATAATGAACTGCTGCTGGTGGAGACAAAGGACTGCATACATGCAGAACTAGATGAGATTGAAAGTGGGAACACCTGGGCAAATTATTGATTGGGGGCAGGTGAGGGTGGCAGGCTAACTGAGGGTGCGTATTGAGGGTAAATGGGAGATGGCACAAGAAATAAAAAAACACAAGATCTAAACTGGTCAGGAAAACAACCCAAAGGAAAAAATAAAATCACACACACAAAAAAAAAAAGCACAGATTCACATTTTTCACCCCAGTCACACATCCTATTTTCCTGGACAGTGCACCTCAAATACTTGAAGTCTGGCACCTTTGTGACCTCTGATCCTTGTAGCCTCACTGTTCCACCGGTCTCCCTCTCATTCACACACACCTCCCTCAGTTGTGTCTATGAAGACACAGTGCAGTTCTTTCCAACCCTCTCTGTAATTCTCCATCAACATCCTCAAAGCAAAGATGGCATATGTGGTGCTCTTTTGTGGCATGAAACCAGTGCTGCTCACAGATAGTCACTTCTTGTCTAAGTCTAGATTCCGCAACTCTCTCCCAGATCTTCATCGTGTGTCTCATAAACTCAATTCCCCTATAGTTGCTACAACTATGTACATGACCCTTGTTCAAAAAAGGGCACCAACACACTTCTCCATTCCTCAGACATTTAGTCATTTTCAAAAAATGTCATTAAATAATCAAGTCAAAAACTTCACTGTCATCTCTTCTAGACATTTCCATACCTCTACTGGTACATCACCAGGTCCTACAGCGTTCCAATTCTTCATCCGTTTCTAAGCTTTCCAATTTTCATCCTCACTACTTTTTCCCAGTTTCTTTGGCCTCTACTTCATCAAAGTGTATGCTCAGTAATCCAGGTAAAGGGTAATCTGGACAGTTCCTTTTTTTCATTTTATTTTTTACATATGGCCTCTACTCTTCTTTCCCATTGATTTTTATTAATATTCATTAGCTCCTCAAAGTCATCTTCCCATCAGACTGTCCTAATTTGTTAGAATGTTACCAATCCTGTATTTTACAAGTCTAACCTGATGCTTATCCTTTTCAGCCTGATTCCACTGCATCATTTCCTGCACGTCACTGTTTCATCACTAGGTGTCCTTGTTGTCTTTTCTATGTCCAGCTTCTCGGTTATTGAATGACCTTTTGCATCAAAAAAGCCCTTTTAATGTCCACTTTGAAAATGCTTTTAAAAAAAACAACTCAATTTTATTATTTGGCTTGTGGCTCAGCCTGAGATTTGCCTTTTCTTTACTGTTTTTTCCCCCCTTTGATTTATATTTTAAATGTTCTTGATTTTACATGTGCAGCCTTTTGTTGCAGCTCTGGTTGTTTTTAAAGTGCTTTATAAATAAAGTAGTAGCAGTAGTATGGTATAAATCATGTTTATTTTATTTTTCCAGTGCTTTTAAAACACGCCGTCTGTGCTTCTGAGGAACAAGCTGAAGCCTTCACAAATGGACCCTCGTCCGTGACTGAAGTCTGAAGGATTAAATAATTAAATCTGTGTATTTGCACATCAACCCTAATGTCAGTTCCTAAATAGATTTTTAAAAACAGATAAAATCCCATTATTAAACCCATAGACATTTTTCTGTACTTCTCAGACAAAATGATAAATTCAATACAGGTAGTCCCCGATTTACGAGCGCTCTGATCTGCGAGGTCCCAGACTTACGAGCTGCGAATTTTTGGAAAAAACGAAAAAAATACTGAGTTTTCATGTGTTTTTTCACTACAGTTAGTTAGTTAAGCATATAAACACACGTTTCCGATCATTTTTATGCACTCAAAAGTAGTTTTTAGATGAAAATAGAGTGTTTTTAGTCGCGCTAGCGAAAACCGTTCCAATTTACGAGCGGATTTCCGGATTTACGAGAGAAATGGCGGCCGTTCCAAATTACGAGATTTCCGGTTTACGAGCGCCTCGTTGTAACGGATCTCGCTCGTAAATCGGGGACTACCTGTATAGGCTTTCTATGACCATGGTAGATTTATAAATAAAAAAAAATTAAAGGCAAAAAGGTTTAAATTTTCATTGCTTTTGATTTAATTTCCCATAGTTACTGAAAAAGGTATACCATAATCTTAACCTTCCTAGCGGGTCGAGATCCCGCACGCACTTGTGATGTTAACGGGTCAGTTGTGACCCGTCTTAAATCAGCCAAAAAATGCCCTCAAACATTTTTTTTTAAAGAAGTATTAGAACACATCTCTAAAATAACATATGTATGACAAAGTTAGTGAGGTCACAGTGTGTTTATGATTTCAGTTTTGACACTGATTATTGGTTGATAGTCTTATACCATAACTGGGTCACAAATGACCCCAGCGCGGCAAGTGCGTGTTGTTTTATAAAAAATAAAAAATAAATTTAAATAAAATATATATATTTTTTAAATTTAAATAAAGGTTCCAGACAAAGTCAAAAAGCCTTGATGCAAAATAAAAAAAATGTAAAAGACAGTATCATTGATAGTCTTATACATAACTGGGTCACAAATGACCCCAGCGCGGCAAGTGCATGTTTTTTTTATAAAAAATAAAGATTAAATTTAAATAAATAAATAAATAATTTTTTTTAATTTAAATAAAGGTTCCAGACAAAGTCAAAAAGCCTTGATGCAAAAAAATAATAATTTTAAAGACAGTATCATGATTTAAAATTTAAAACGGGTCACTACGGACCCTAACACCGTAGGAGGGTTAAAAAAAGAGAGAAAGCACATAATGCCTATTATCACAGAAAACAGTAAAATAGGGCTCAATAACAAATAAGGGAATGTCTTTAAAATAAGTATTTTACTAAGTTATATAATATATTAGAAATACTATAAATGAAAAAAGAAACAGCAGACAAATGTTAAACTCCGACATTCAGTTTCTTCTTTTCTTTTTTGGAACATTCAAACAGATGAAGAACTTTATTAATGACAGAGCAAACCTTGTGGTCCTTGCAGTTGCCAGATGTCATGTCCTGATTGCAGCAAACAAACCCTATAGTGGGGCTGTAGCTGTAAAATAACAGGGGATAGTGAGTTAGTTTACATTTCAGAGTAATTTGAATGTTCCAGTAAGAAGCTTTGTTAAAAATGGCATTTAAGAATAGTTTAATATGCTAGAGAAGCTTGGCAAAATTGTTTGGTTTTATGTGCTAAATACTTTACCTGGTTTATTAGAATGCTGTCGTGGGAAAAAGAGATTCCCAAAACAACCAGGTGTAGGCTTCGTCATATTCATTTACAACGCTTTGGAGAACAGCCCGCATCAGAAGATCAATGCAGTTACAATTTTACACTTAGCAATGTTTTCACCTGTCTGTGACCCTGACCCGTTCTGACTTCCTGAACAGAAAATAATCAGTTTCGTAGAAACTTCCAGCATCACCCCCCCAGACCTTTCCTGCCCTGTCCAGCTTATCAGAACCAGTGACATGTGGTGAGCTTTGTGACAGGTGAGGCACTGACTGTCTGGAATGGGATGCTCACATACAACGTATATGAACTCAAAATAGAAGCTTATATTTCAATTTAACCTTTTTTCCCCCTTCCTCTCTTCAATACCTTTCTGTTTTGACAGAAATCTAGTTTGAAAAATCATTTAGTTTTGAGATATGATCGTCCATTTTGTCTAAACAAACTTAAATGAGTGTACCATTTGCTACACCCCCGGTCGCCCCTCTGCATAACAGAAGAACGCACAGCGACTGCACCTGCTTCATTGTAATTATGTTTATGTTTATTAAATTTGTTCATTTTTTTACAAAAGAAACAATACAAGTCAATCCCATAAATGATAATGTACAAAATATAAAAAAAATGAAAGGTAGCAGAAAGAAGAATAAATCTTATTATATCTGCCCCTTTTTTCGAACAATCAGATTAAACAATAATAATCTTCAACCAACAGTACAAAATGACTAACTCTTTCTAATTTTCTAACTAATACAATACACATTACGCTATTTCATGTATATTTTTTTAACACATGCGTTTTGATCATTATGGGGCAGCACTGCCCCATATCGGTGTGGCAAGGTAGTTTCTGCCTTACCATGTATATTTTCAGCGTGAATTTATGACCAATTAGAAAGAAGAAATGTCATACACATTCATTCAATATGTTAGATAGACTGTAGAACACCAGCATGTGTAGCACATGTGTAATCAAACATGTATATTGGCAATATAAAGAGAGACAGCAATGGGCATGCTCCAACTGCCTACTTCATATAATATATGACACACACCACCAGAGGTGAACCAGAGCACTACACTGCCTCACCCTGCATTGTTTGAACAGGCAATTCATAAATGCCATGATTTTGACCACTGAAATGTTGAAATAATACAGAAAACATTTTTACAAAACATTTTTATAGAACAGTCAAGTGGTTAAATGTATTTTTCTCTTATCATTGTTAGTATTTTACTTGTCACGATGACAGGTGTGGCACTGCCTCACCTGCCTCCCCTGACCGCACGTCACTGATTCGAACAAAAAACCCAACTGCAGTCAGAAAGGAGGGAATCTGGAAGGCAGCAGTTCCCAAGGACTCTCTGAGGTTACGCCACTGTAATCATATCAATCACCTTGACAATAGAAAAGTCTATTTCTGACACCTCAATGACCGGTCACATGAAGACTGATTATTACATAAAGGATCATGGAACATTTTAATATTATTAAAAATTAACAGTAAAAGAACAATGAATATTATGGAGCATGGTGAGCTCAAATAATACACACTCCCTTGACATTGCGAACACTAGACAAATACATGAACACTAGCCTGGTTAAAACCACACCCTTGTCCTTCACTTCGCTTTGGACTAGGGTCTGGCATTCCTCCCATAGAAAACGATTTCTCCGGCAGATTTTTGAATGGACCAATCAGAGAACAGAAGGCAGAGTTTTGTTAGTTTAGCCTGGCGAGGCCAGGCTATTCAGATAAATTGCTCAGAAACCACTCGGTGGATATTTTTTCTGCCACCAGTGTGTAATTATATGTCTCTAATTTACTGACTGTTGGCCTAGATTAAACATTTGAGATAAAATTCGATTTTTTATCATTTATTTTCGTAGCGCACCCGAGGCTGTTTGGAAAATGTCAAACCGAAACTAGTTAAATCCAGCAGATTTGACCATTTCGTGAATTGATTTAGGAACTGTTAAGCTCAGGAGCACTTCTGATATAACGTCAGATAAGAAATATATTTTTTATCAGCTGAGAAATAATAGTTTTACCTTGTTTTTCATGAAAATTCCTTCGTGGCGGCAGCCATCTTGAATGACGACGTCAGTCGACGTCGTTCAAAACTCCGCCTTCTGCTCTCTGATTGCTCAGGAACACTTCTGATATAACGTCAGCTAAGAAATATATTTTTTATCAGCTGAGAAATAATAGTTTTACCTTGTTTTTCATGAAAATTCCTTCGTGGCGGCAGCCATCTTGAATGACGACGTCAGTCGACGTCGTTCAAAACTCCGCCTTCTGCTCTCTGATTGGTCCGGTCAAAAATCGGCCGGAGAAATCGTTGTCTATGGGAGGAATCCCAGACTGTGCAGTGAAGGGAAATGAGAATTGAGCGGAGCTGTGCAGGAAGGCGAGGGCCAGGCTACATGAACACAAACCATCCTTAATTTCCAATAACTTATGAGGGGTAAATATGGATCTTAGTTACTAGTTCAAAAGTTACGTCAGTAATGCACTTGCACTAGCTTCTTGTTAAGCAGAGATGTAAGGCAGTACTGGTAAGTTATTTCAAACTGATCAAATAATTTTGAGGATTTGCACTTTAATAAGGGGCAACTTCTACAATGGATGCAATTTTTAAAAACTTTTTAGTTAGCTCACTGGTAAAAGTTATCCCCTGTGTTGATTGCTGGGTTATTTTCAACAGCTGTGGGAGCTTCAATATAAAACATTTCAAGACAAAGTTGTCGTGGGTTTTCCTTCCTCATGTCACTCATCCCAGTCACCTGTTCAACTGGGACTGTCTCGATTGTACCACATTGTTCAGCACACAGAAGGAATAAAGTGGAAAATCTGGTGCCAAAGTTTTAAATTTTTGTATCAATTGTGTCTTTTTATGTCCAGCTAGGGGCTGCTTTACTGCTGCTGTTACTCTTTTGAGTATGTAAGATAAAGTAGGGTGTGGTGCGGGGAGTGGTGGCGCAGAGGTTGGAGAAATGGGCCTGTGATTGAAAAGTCAGAGGTTCAACTCCCCAGACTGGCATCATCAAAATGTGGGTGGACAAGATGAAACACCCACACCTGCTTCCACCATAATTACCCTCATTTGCCCTATTCTGGGCCCTTGAGCAAGGCCCTTAACCCCCCATCATCTGCTCCCAAACAGGTCTCTCTTGAAAATGAGTTATTGTGTCTGAGTGAGACTACCTGTAAAAATAAAGGGTAAATAAAATAAAATAAAAACCATGTCAGTTTGATCCTCATTTCTTTAGACTAATCAGGAAGTTGCTGAAAACAGAATATCAGTAAAGTATTTTTAGATTCAGCTCGGTATTTGTATTTTTAACCAAGCAAGTGCACAGTCTCCATAAGGGTTCCAGATGATCTGAATTTTGCATACTAGATAAAATGAAAGCTATATTTTATTTCTCAATGCATTACAATGTGGACATGAATAATTTTGAATCAATTTGACCAACGTCCTGCAAAGGGAGGAGCTCTAAAGTACAGAAGTGCAGCTCTCAGACCATTTATGGTGTCCACATAAAAAAACACAAACAAACTGCACCATCTGCATTGAAATATAATGTTTAAAGTTCTTCATCTCCGATCACGTTAAACAAACAAGCAAGAAATATGTTCACGAGTCACATTCAATGCAAATTGAACACGTTTTCACCCAGAGAAGAAGAAAAAATGAAAAGTGGGTGAGAGAAAATGGATGGATGTTATAGCATCTATTTTTTAAATGTATCGGCTTTTATTGTTTTAGGGCTACTTCTGTTAGGCTGTCTTCATTATTATTTTCAATGATCAAGGTCCAGGGGTCAGAGAAGCAGAATTAGAGATGTCAGGAGAGGACAGGCCGGGGCAGAGTCTGAACACTTTGTCTTGCAGTAGTGGAACTGAAGAGTTTGTAAACGGAATCAGAGACATGGCAATGCAAGGAGAACAGGGACAGGCTGTAAAGGAAGCAGGATCAAGGTAAGAAACTGAATAACAAAGATTATTCTGGGGTTGTTGGTTCAGTCACAACTGTGACTCAACGCTCCAATGGTGAACTGATGTCAGCCAGCCCATTAAGATGGGTGAAGTTGATGAGCTGGTCGGAAACACCCATTGGAGTTCCTCTTCCTGGTCGCACCTGTAAACCATAAAAATAACCAGTCGGCCCTACGGATCCTATCACACAAACTTAAAATACATTTTCACAAGGATTTCCTAAGCTAAAATACAAAGCAAAAGATTAAATTCTTTCAATGTAAGAATGAACTACTAAATCTCTTTTTCCTGTCTAAGAAAACTATATGAGATTTTAACTAAACAAACGAGTTTCCTTCAACCTTTTGAATTCATAACAAGACTGTAATTAAAAGTGATTCTTCAAAAAATAATAATTGGTGTCTTACCTTATTCTCCTTCACTTTGGACTGGAGAAGCTGGTCAATGTAGTCAAACATTTAGTTAGTGAGCATGCATCAGGGTATTTAGTTAGTGAGTTTCTGTGCTCATAATAAAGTTTTTAAAATGAAAAACTGACACTGTAGTTGCTGAGATGAACTTACCAAAAATAAAAACTGCTGCAAGGACAAGACTCAGCAATGGTAGAAAAAGAATGTTTAAAATGGTTGTTTATGTATGTGCAAGTTCTTCAGTGCAATTCCAAAACAATTTTTTTTCTTTCATTTTGGATTTCAAAACTGCAATTTACTCTTTACCAGCTTGATCACATTTGCATCAACTGAATGTCAGTTCTTAACAACTGCAATAACATTTAAGAATAACAAACTTTATATTTTTTGTTCTGTGTATACTTCATACACATCATGCTTCTTTAAGTTAGTTATTTCAAAAAAATTTTTTAATGAGTTTAAAAGACTCAGGTTTTTACATGTGAAAGCCAGAAGCGACTCAGCTACAAGACTTGGGCTAGTCATTTTGTTGTAGTCCCATTATAGCAGCAAGTCTCACCCTGTGGCTGGAAATGTAATGTCCAACACAATAGAATAGCTTAGAATGGTATAAGGTTAAAAGCTTTGACATTTTTCGGTGGTAATTTAAAACTTGTTTTGTTGCATTTTCAACCCTTGAAAGCTTTGTCCAGGTCCACTCAAATACATTGAACAACCTCTCACCCATTGTTCCCCCAAAACTTGATTTTGATATTTGACAATAAACAATTTGCAAAAATATTTTAGAGTTAAAAACAAATAAAATCTACATGACTGAATTCTTGTTGCAAAGTTTTGTAGGTTTTTTTGTGTATACATACATACAAACATACATACATGCATACATACATACATACATACATACACACATACATACATGCATACATACACACATACATACATACATACATACATACATACATACATACATACATACATACATACATGCATACATACACACATACATACCTACAAACATACAGGTGCTGGTCATAAAATTAGAATATCATAAAAAAGTTGATTTATTTCAGTCATTCTGAAAGTGAAACTAAATCACGAGCCTTTTATCTGGATCTGATTGTTCGATCACTCACTGCTGTAGGTGATGTTGAAGCCTCGTCCTGACATGGAGTGATCAGCCTGAAACTCCAGCTGCAGAACGTTGCTGTTGGAGGTCAGGTGGGAGGGAACTTCAGCCCCTGAGAAGCGCCCTAATATGGTGGCTCCTGACTGATCTCCATCTTTGATAGTAAGGAAATCGTAGGGAGGTTCCAGGTCAAAGTCATTGAAGGCCAAATGAATCCTTGAACCCTGTTCAGCGATTATTAGCCACACACAGTTGAGGTTGTTCCCATAGCCCTCTGGGTAGTCAGGAGACAGTACCGTCCCCATGGGGGCGGTGAAGTTGGAGAAACAGGGGACTGCAGGACAAAACGTACATCATCAGTGATCAGTGATTTATTAAACTTCAATATCTCAAGTAATGGATTTTTTTTCTCTAGCTATAAAACTCTTTAAAGGATGCATTCTGCCAAACTAGAACTCCATTTACCAAT
The DNA here is from genome assembly GCA_038048925.1 of Garcialebias charrua. Lineage (NCBI taxonomy): Eukaryota > Metazoa > Chordata > Actinopteri > Cyprinodontiformes > Rivulidae > Garcialebias > Garcialebias charrua. The sequence continues at coordinate 56,278 of JBBPBX010001894.1, read as the reverse complement.
TCATGTGGAACAATGTCACTATTGTATAAGTATCTCAGCAATCAGGAGAAAGCACTATTGGGGACCGAGTAGCTAGAGAAACAAAATTGCTAGGGGGGTGGCCATATTGCAGTACAGGTGCACAGAACTGCTGTGCAGGGTCCTATTGGGTGCAGCTAACATAGAAAAACAGCAGTGTACTTGTTCGTTATGGATATGTCAGTTCATTCAAATCTAAAACATGAATTATGTCTGTCCTGACAAAGAAATGATGCACTGTATAACGCAGGCTGCCTTGCACAGAGCGTAACACTGAGTCCTGATTTCATCTCTTTCAAACCAAGCCTGCACAACAAGGCATCCATATGCTATCAATTTCCCATTTTACGTTTTCTAAACTGCTGGCTGTTTACTAACATCGGGCTGCATGTTCAATTAACAACGCAGTAATTAATCCTCCTGTAGCTTGGTGACAATGTGAACTTTCCAAGAGTGTAAGTAATTGCTTTATTTGCTGTCATGAAAAATGACTGCATGGAACTCACATATGCAGATGGGAATATTAGCTGACCACTGATTGTTGTTTTGGCACGTTATCATCCTCTCCCCGATGAGCTCGAATCCAAACTGGCATTCAAAGCGAAGAACATCTCCATTTAAAAATCCACTGCCCTCTTGGTAGCCGTACAGAGGTGTGCCAGGGTCACCACAGCTCTCTTTGTCAATTTCTGTGGGTGAGGCGAAGAGGAGAGGAAGGATAGATGGGTGGAAATACAAGATTGTGTGTGGGGGTTGGGGGAGGTAAAGGATTACATTAGTCAAGTGCTTGAAGGAACTTTTTCTCAACATTATCTCTAAAGGTCCAGTGGAAGAGTTTGAGATTTGGAAGGGGGAATACATTTTAGAAGCAGACTGAGAAGACAGACTGGAATATAGACTTGTTGCATTTCCCGATGACAAAATGACAGACATGAAGACAGAGTGGGAGAAGAACATTGCTGTTATGGTCTGTATACCCTTATAGTTGATCTTGAAGCCTATTGATCCCACACTTTCATCAGACTGGAGATGAAGCCACATCTGATGGGACATGCTTACTATCAGGTCTGGGACAAAGCTTCCGGTCAGCCTGCAGATAAAACAAGCAATACATGGATCATGTTCCACATTCCACACGGCACCTCACTGCACAATGATGGGCAGAGGTGTATTTTGACTCAAATGACTCAAAATGTTTTATGGGAATTCAAGATGGCACCAGTGTTTGAGACTCGCCGTCTTATGCTCCTCCTGTTTTTTTTTTTTGTCTGCTTTTAATTTTAACACAAGTGTAAATGCTCGGATTGTGTATGATCGCCAAAGATTGCTAGACATTGGAGCCTTGACTGGAAATATGAATATGATATCAAATCTTTGCTGATGGTGAATTCATGCAGACCATGTTGTAGCTGTAATTTAAGCAAGACAAAATTTGTACTTAACACAATGAGTGTTTTTGTTTTTTACTGGAATTGATCAGGGAATGTAAGTAAACTTTAATGGTTGTGGTGCAAGATATTCAGGTGCAACAGTGGAGCCAGGGGTGGTCTGAGGTGGCATTGTCTACCACAGATTAATCTTCCTCTACCCCAATCATTTGAGGAAATTAGCAGTTTCTTCAAATGGTAGGGGTGGGCAATTTACATACATACATACATACATAAAAAATAAAAATAAAAATAAAAAATAAATAAAAATAAATATATATATATAATTAAATATAAATAAATATATAAATAAATAAATATAATATTATATATATATATATATATATATATATATATATATATATATATATATATATATATATATATATATAATATATATAATATATAATATAGAAATATATAAATAGCGGATTAGATTAGCTTCCCCTAATTTTCATAAGACATTTGTGCTTTTGAAATTGTGGACCTAAAAAAATTAATAAGCGTTTTAGAAATTGTGGAACTAATTTTTTAATTAGCGTTGCCCAGCTTTGCTGGTTTGTGAAAAGAACGCTGCGTTGTGTGATTTTACTGCGAGACCCTCTGGTCAAAGCCACAGAGGAAACTGGTCGCCATGGCAGCTCTCCTTAAAGCGGAAGAAGCCGCCCACTAGAGGGTTGGAGGGTGAATTGTTTTCAGTGTAAAATGCTGCTCTGTTGCTATTCATTTGTTAAGTGAGAATACAGTACTGGAAACTGTTAAGAATTAACAACATATTACTTTGTTTAAAACATATGGCTGAAACTACATTTGATATATTTTGCACTGTTTTGAACTACAAGAAAAAAGCCTAATACTTGATTTGTTTATGATTTTAAAACTCAGTGGACCTAATGGTGGAATTTTCTTAATTGAGATTATTTTGTGGTATAGCAGTTTTCAAAATAAATGAGGGCAAAAGGACACCTTATGCTTTTTTTCATTCATATAGCAAGTTTTATTTAAAAAACTCAATGAAAAAACAATTGAACAAAAGGTACACTGACCAGTGTACATTCAGGCAGTTCTATTTCATCCCTCCTGACTGCCAGAGGCGGTGCTTCAAGCACAAAGGAGCATTCTTGCGGATGCGGAGCGAGTACAAATGACAACAACGTCACCCCGTGACCTGCCGGGGACCCACCTGACTCTATATAGGCACGTCGCACCAGGGACCCAGTCCCTTCATTCTTCTCGTGCGCAGGTGTGTTGAGTACAGCGTGTGGTTGTATGAAGCAGGTTGCTTCGGTGTGTACCACTGCTTTCCGGAAAACTGCTTGTTGCTAGTAGCCACGTGACCAACTTTGGTCGGAGCTGCGGGTAAGTCTCGCCCTCCAAGGGCTGCACGAGCTGTTTTCATCTTTACCGGTTCTACGGTCGCTTCGGCAACAACTGGTAAGTTCTGCTCTTTTTTACTCTCCGGTGGCGTTTCCGCCCGCGTGGAGTTAATCTTCTGTTCTTGAAACGGCTCTAATAAAAATTACCGTACTAACGACCTTCTTCTTGCTGCTGACTCTGGTCTTCTGTCCATCCTCATTCTTCTTGATCTAAGCTCTGCCTTCGACACCATCTGTCATTCTATCCTCCTCAACAGACTAACCTCCATTGGCATCTCAGGTACCCTGTTAGACTGGTTCAACTCCTATCTCTCTGACCGCACTCAATTCATTCAGCTTAAATCCTTCCGTTCCCAGTCTTCCCCTGTCTCCACGGGTGTCCCCCAAGGCTCTGTCCTCGGACCCCTCCTCTTCATCATTTACCTCCTTCCTCTAGGTCACATCTTCCGCAAATACGGCGTCCATTTCCACTGTTATGCTGATGACACACAGCTCTACTTGTCATCAAAACCTAACTCCACCCACCCACCCTCCATCCTCACCGACTGTCTCAATGAGCTAAATCACTGGTTTTCTAACAATTTCCTTCAACTAAACAGCAACAAAACAGAAATCATTCTTGTTGGTACCAAAAACTCTATTTCAAAATCAGAACATCTTCTCGTCCCCCTTAACAACTCTCTGCTATCCCCCTCCCCTCAGGTCAAGAGCCTCGGTGTCATCCTCGACACCACTCTCTCCTTCACTTCACACATCAACAATATTACTCGGTCTGCCTATTTCCACCTCCGTAATATTAACCGTCTCCGTCCTTCTCTCACACCCCGCTCCACAGCCATCCTGGTGCACAGTCTTGTGACTTCCCGTATCGATTACTGCAACTCCCTTCTCTACGGCCTCCCCAACAAATCTCTCCACAAGTTACAGATGGTCCAGAACTCAGCTGCCCGTGTCATCACTCAAACCTCCTACTATAACCACATCACTCCTGTCCTGCAGCAGCTCCACTGGCTCCCGGTTAAATCACGCATCATCTTCAAAATTCTACTCCTCACGTTCAAAGCTATCCACAACCTTGCCCCTCCTTATCTATCTGACCTCCTACAAATCTCCATCCCATCACGCTCTCTCAGATCCTCCTCTTCGCTACATCTCCATGTACCCTCTGCCCGCCTCTCCACCATGGGGAGCAGGGCCTTCACCTGCTCTGCCCCTCACCTCTGGAACGCTCTACCGCCAGACCTTCGAAACACCACCTCCCTTTCTCTGTTCAAGACAGCCCTGAAAACACATCTCTTTAGACTAGCTTATCATTAACTTTACTAAATGTATTTTTATTATTTTGCATTTTAATCTTTATGTATTTTATATTTCAATTTGTCACTGATAATGTTTGAACTGCATTGGTTTGTTAAGTGTCCTTGGGTGTCCTGAAAGGCGCTTTTAAATAAAATGATTATTATTATTATTGTTGTTTATATGACTCACCTGTAGCGTTTTCGCTGGCGTTGAGTTTTTTTCTTTTTGCCGTTTATTTCAACTCACCAGTGGCGTTCACTGCTCGTGTTTGAGTTAATCCTCCTGACTGTTATCTGACTCACCAGTGGCATTTACTGCTCATGTTGAGTTAATCTTCCTTCCTAGTTGTTTTATATGGCTCACCAGTAGCGTTTTCGCTCGCACTGAGTTGTCTATTGTTTGTTCATTTCAGCTCACCAGTGGCGTCTACGCTCGCGCTAAGTTGTTCTATACTTTATCTAACTCACCAGTGACGTTTGTTTTTTCTGCCTACTAACAGAGTCGCCAGTGGCATTTTCTGCTCATACTTGACTCCTGTTGGTGGCTGACTGCTCATGCTTCTCGGGTATGATGCTGGAAAATTTGTGTTGCTCGACCTGTCTGACGTCGCTTCAGCCCGAGGATGGACATGACTTGTGCCCCTCCTGTCTCGGAGTTTGGCATCTCCAGGAGGCGCTTTCGGATAACGCTTGCCCCAACTGCATCGTTATGCCCTGGTCAGTAAGACAGGAGCGGTTGGCTGCTCTGGAACGGCCTACCGATGGAGCAGGTGCTACACTACGTAGCACGTTGCCGCCGGGTCAGGCGGTGTACAAACGGTCTGCTATGGCTGCACCTTCGCGGCCGGCGAAGCGAGCCAGACGGCCCGATACGGAAAGGTTGTCCACGAGAGTGGATCACCTCACTACCGAGCAGGCCCACATGAAGGCCCTCCTCCAGTCCTTTCAGACTGATGGTGGCCGGGACGGGGCGCTCCCTCCTGAGCGGGATGAAGCATCGGTCACCGGTGACAATGCTATTTCGGTGGCGGCCTCTGGCACCCATTTCTTTGAGGATCTTCCGGAGCTGGGCTCCGGGGCTTCTGGGTCTGGCTCCATTGCCTCCCAGGACAATACGGAGGAGTCTGTGGCAGCCGCCATTCAAACGGCTCTTGCCCGCTAACAGATTGGTGTCCCGCAGGCCCAGCCTGCAGCTTCCAGCACGCTTATTAGGCGTTGTACATCGGAAACGGCCCTTGTGGTTCCCCCCTCGGAGGAGTATATACAGAAACTACATGCTTGCTGGTCTAACACCAGGGCGTTTTCGCATCCGACAAGGGATGTCAGGGTCCTGGCGACCATGCAGGAGGCAACTAAGGTTGGCCTGGGGCAGATGCCTATGGTGGAACCGAGCATCGCCTCTCTTATCATCCCACCTGACGAATACTTGCGGCCCAATGCATGTTGTCCGCGGCCTCAGTGCCGTATTACTGACGACCTTCTCTGCAGGGCATATGATTCTGGGGCTCGCATGGGCCGGATTAGGAACTCCCTTTCTCATCTCATGCTGGCCCTGTCTTCCTCTTTGGAATCTGTTCCACTGGACCACCTCACGCAAGGCCTAGTTGATGCATCTCTGCAGGCCTTTGCCTTCATGACAAGGGAGATTGGCCGAACACTCTCCACGCTGGCGCGTGCTTGCCGCCAGGTCTGGCTGGCGCAGTCACCCCTCACTGAGCCTTGTAGGAGAACACTCCGGGACCTACCGGTGGTTCCAGGGGAACTTTTTGGCTCTGCAGCACTGGACGCCTTGGACCGTACGGCTCAGGCGTCTCGGACTAGGTAGCAGCTTGCAAGGCTTCACAGACGTGATTGCCAACCGGCTAGCACTTGGATGGGAGCGGGTCCTTCACGGAGGTCCTCACATCCATCTCCTTCTCTCATCGAGCCTCAGGACCCAATGCGGGGTCGGGGATCGGCACAGAGACCTTCTCCAGGTCAGAGAGGTCAGGCTCGTGACCCAACTGGGGCTGAGCCGTCTCACTCCTTTTGGGCGGCGCAGTCTATCCGGCGTCCTCCCAGGCCTTCAAGGAGTCGAGGGGCCTGCAGATGATACCTTAGAGCTGACGGTCGGTTATTTTACTCCGAGACAGCTCAACTACTGGGCTGCCCACACCCCGGACGTGTAGGTGTTGTCCACCCTGTCCTAGGGGTATCGTCTTCAATTCCGCCGCCGGCCACCTTTTCCTGGCCGGGTCAGGATGACTGTAATCCGCAACCCCGTGAAGGCACAGGCACTGAACGAAGAGATCTGCACCTTGCTAGCAAAGGGAACTATAATGCCTGTGGACCCCCTGCTGGATCCAGGGGGCTTTTATTCCACATATTTTCTTGTTCCGAAGAAGTCCGAGGGTCTACGTCCGGTTCTGGACCTTAAGGACCTGAATGTATCCTTGAGGGTCATGCCTTTCCGCATGTTGACCACCAAGGATGTGTTGAGGGCGATTTCCCCGGGCGATTATTTCTCTTCCATAGATCTCAGGGATGCTTATTTCCATGTTCCAATTGCGCCACCCCATTGGCGGTTCCTTCATTTTGCCTTTAAAGGGAAGCACTTTCAATTCAGGGTCCTCTCGTTCGGTCTTTCGCTATCTCCCAGGGTGTTCACCCGATAGGGAGACTCTCCCCTCTACAGGTGCGGGGCCTAAAGATCCTCCCGTATCTGGACGACTGGCTCATACGTGCCACAACGTGGGATTGGGCGGTTCGGGATACCCGATTGGTACTCCAGCATGTGGGACGCTTGGGTTTGCAGGTGAACATGGAGAAGATTAATCTGACTCCCTCTCAGGAGACCAACTTCCTGGGCATTGCCATGGATTCCATTTCAATGACTGCTCGCCCGTCATCCCAACGGGTCGACAGTATATTGAACCTGCTCCCAGACTTCAGACGCAGTATGGCACCGCCTCTGGTGAGGTACCTTCGACTCCTAGGGATGCTTACAGCTGTATCCGCCATGGTACCCTTGGGGCTGCTGTCGTTAAGGCCCCTTCCGATGTGGCTGAACAGCTTGAATTTGGACTCCTCACGGAACACTCATCGTACCAGAAGACTTCGGGTGAACCCTCAGTGCCTCCAGTCTCTGTCCCAATGGAGAGTGCGGTTGCTTATGACAGCGGGGGTCCCGCTCGGTTCCCTCTTGTGCCGCCGGGAAGTTGTGTTTACAGATGCATCCTCCACGGGTGGGGGTGCCACCTGGCGAAGTCACATGGCACAGGGGACATGGTCCCAGCGGCAGAGCAGGGAGCACATCAATGTCCTGGAGTAACAGGCCGTGCTTCTGGCCCTTCAGAGATTTCTTCCAGGCTTGCAGGGGAAACATGTGCTGGTGAGGTCAGACAACACCACTGTGGTTTTTTACATCAACCACCAGGGGAGAACAAGGTCAAAGAAACTGTTGTGTTTGACGCTGCATCTTCTGACCTGGGCTGCTCCATGCTTGGCCAGCCTCCGAGCACCCTACATCCCGGGGCCACAGAACGTGCCAGCAGATTCTCTATCCCGTCAGAAGCCACTCCCAGGAGAGTGGAAGCTTCACAGCGAGGTGGTGGAGAGGATCTGGACGGTCTATGGCAGAGTGGACGTAGACCTCTTTGCCTCGAGGGACGCAATTCACTGCCCCCTTTGGTTCACCCTGGGCGACAGCAGCCCTCTGGGCCACGATGCGCTGGCACACGACTGGCCCCGGACCCTCCTTTATGCCTTTCCACCCTTCAGCCTACCTCTTTTAGACCCTCCTACGGGTTCGTCGAGAAAGGCACAAGGTTCTACTGGTGGCCCCTTCTGGCCAGCGAGGACTTGGTTCCCTCTGCTGCGCGAACTCAGCTCCAGCTTGCCGATGCGTCTCCCCTCCAAGACAGATCTTCTTTCTCAGATGGAAGGTCAAGTTCTGCACCCTGAACCGGACCGGCTCCAACTCTGGGTCTGGCCCCTGCAGAGCTGGGGCCCATTTTTTCAGGATACACCGGGCCGGTAGGACATACAATGGCTAATGTGTGAGCGCCATCCACGTGGGCATATATACTAATGGGTGGGCGGCCTTTGTGACCTGGTGCCACGATAAAGGGCAGGATCTGGTACAGTGTTCAATCTCTGACATACTGACCTTCATGCAAGCGTTACTGGATCCAAGACTGTCCCCTTCTACCTTGAAGGTATGTGGCTGACATTTCTCGTTGGCATATCAGCCTGAATGGTTGTTCGGTGGGCCGGGACAAGGACGTTGCACTGTTTTTGAGAGGTGCTCGGTGTTTGCACCCATCCAAACGCCCTGTGCTTCCAGCATGGGACCTTTCTCTGGTGCTTGAGGCTCTTCGGTCCCCTCCCATTTGAGCCCCTGGCATCTGCAGACCTCAAATGGCTCTCACTGAAAACAACATTTCTTTTGGCAATGGCTTCTGCGAAACGTAATAATAATAATAATAATGAATTTAATTTATAACGCACTTTTCATTAATGAAAATCTCAAAGTGTGGGGGAATTACAGGCTCTTTCAGTGGCCGAGCCCTGCTGCCGATGGAACCCTGATGGCTGAGGTGTCACACTGTGGGCTGATGTAGCATTTATGCCTAAAGTGTCCCTACCAGCCGGTAGTACCCAACCGCCCCATCTTGCCCGGTTTTACAGCGGTGGTTCCTCCGAACAACTGTGCCCTGTTCGTGCACTTGAGGCTTACATGGCCGCTACGGCGCCCATCCGGAGGACGAATGGCCTTTTTGTGTGCTACGCTGGCCCACAGAAAGGTCAGGCACTCTCTAAGCAACAACTGGCACACTGGGTTGTGGATTTGATCTCCAAAGCTTATGCCTTGCAGGACCGGCCACTACCGGCGGGAGTGAAGTGCCACTCTACGAGGGGCATGTTGACCTCGTTTGCTACCATGACAGGGGTACCATTGGACAGTATATGCCGTGCGGCCTCCTGGACGTCGCAGAGTACCTTTACTTGATTTTACAGGGTGAATGTGGCTGCGCCCTATCCGCTTCAAGGAGATCTGGAGCAGCATATCTCTCCATCAGATTGAGGTGAGTGGCGTGGTGGTCGTTCCTTGAATGTTGACGATTCCTCGTGACCGTGTTGCCATGTGTCATCCGTGCTTGAAGCACCGCCTCTGGCGGTCAGGAGGGATGAAATAGAATGAAAGTTACTACTGTAACTACGGTTCTATGAATCCCGGATGACCGCCAGAGTGCTTAGTCCATCGGAATCCTTGCTACGCAAGAAGATTGAGGGACTGGGTCCCGGGTGCGACGTGCCTATATAGAGTCACGTGGGTTCCCGGCAGGTCAAGGGGTGACGTTGTTGTCATTTGTACTCGCCCTACGCATGCGCAAGAATGCTAATTTGTGCTTGAAGCACCGCCTCTGGCGGTCATCCGGGATTCATAGAACCGTAGTTACAGTAGTAACTTTCGTTCGTTTTTTTGTTTGAAACAAAAAAAATAATAAATAAAAAAAATAAAAATAAAAAAACACACTTGATTTTTCGTTTTCCGAAACGAAAAATCAGATAACCAAGTGTAATCTGATTTCCGATTTTGTGCACAAAACGAAAATGGGAAAAACGGATAGAGCGCTCAGTTTCCATTTTCATGATTTCATTTTTGACAAATGGTCTGACCCGGAAGTTCTCTTTGTCCCGCACCGTGTAGCTTGCTACTTGTGTACACAAGTCCAAAACGGCAGTGAATTAATATGAATTAATTTGATTTTTAACCAACAAAAAAACTTATACCCTGACTTTTTTTTTGTATGTAAATTAAAAGCACATAAAAACAGAGAAAATTCGAAGAGACGTTTGCCGAATCCGGAAGTAAGCCATATTTGAACCACCTGATCTCCATGGTAACTGATGCTGGCCACATCACCTAATTTGAGATATATATACAGTATATATACAGTATATATACAGTATATATATATATATATA
>JBBPBX010001894.1:0-46040 GCA_038048925.1 Garcialebias charrua | reverse complement strand
CATATATATATATACATATATATATATACATATATATATATACATATACATATATATATACATATACATATATATACAGTGTTTCCCCTACATAACCTGCCATGGCGGGGTGGGGGGACGGACAGAGACACGTCCTGAGCTGCGCAGACGTTGTTGCGGTTTCTTGGGCTTGTTTTGAAAGTAACTTCGCTTGTTTGGGCTTGTTATTATTTGTTCTTTATTATTTGTCTAGAGCAGGGGTCTGCAACCTTTTCGATCCAAAGAGCCATTTCTGCTCCTTTGTTCACTAAATTAAACGTGACCGGAGCCACAACACCTGCTGCAACTGGGATTTTCAACTGGTGGCCCACGGACCACTTTAAGTTTGTTGGAGGACGTTTTTCTGGCCAGCAGGAGTGACTTTATAAAACTAAAAATTTCTAATGATTTTTAACATTTACTGCTATTTTTACATTTTAAGATAAAATAAAAGACAAGATTCTTGTAAAGAAGGAAAAATTAATATAGTTTTGCCCAGTTTCTAAAAACTAAAACGATAAACTATGCAGGCCTATGTGATTTATTTTTTTAACTGTAGAAAAATTAGGTATCCTACTTAAAAGAAATAAAGCATAAAGTGAAAGTATGTTTTACTCCTTGTAATGTAGGAAAACTTCTAAAACTAACCCTTCCAGTTGTTATAAGAACCAATAAAATTCAGTTTTATGTCAGTTTTGGTCAAAGCTTGAAAGAGCCGCTGCAGAGGGACCAAAGAGCCGCATGTGGCTCCTGAGCCGCAGGTTGCAGACCCCTGGTCTAGAGTGACAAGACCACATTAAAATGAGCTCCAATAAGTGGAGGAAATATGGGAAAAAAATAATAAAGAATGGGAGAAAGAGCACACACTTAAAGCATGATTCAGGATAGAGATTAAAGAAAGTTTTTTGTTGACTTAGCTTACTATGAGTTTGCTGTTTAATTTTAATTTTATTTTTTAATTTGTACGCATCCTTTATGATTGTCTGTTGTTGTCGTTGTCCACTGTTGTCATCACTCTTAGTTTAAAATTCAGGTCTCTCTGGTAAATGAGTCCCAGAGGCTTAATGGGATTAATTTGTATAAATATGCTAAATGTATTTTTATTTTTTAGAGTGGATATGTTCTTCAAAGTGTTAAGCATAATTTTGCTATATGTAATGCCATAATAACTGTATGTTTATACTGTTTAAAAACGGCCCTTGTTTTAATTTACACAATGGGGTGGGTTGCCTGCAGGGCTTGTTTTGGGCTTGTTTTCATGGGGCTGGTCGCTTGTTTCTGTCGCGATATACTGGCAGATAGAGACAAAGCTGAAAGCGCACAGTTTTAAGAGCAGAGGAGAGCCAAACATTTCAGCCGCGTTCAGTTTTATTTATTTATTTTCCGGTGGAGGTGAGACTGGGTGAGCCGCAGCGCTCAGTGTGTGTGTGTGGGTGTGTGGAGCCGCGCGCAGCTGCAACCGAGCAGAGGAGAAACATTTCAGCCACGCGTTCGTTCCCCCCCTCCCCATCCGTGGGGATGAGAAACGTGAGCCGTGCGCGTGTATGTGTGGTGGGTGGGGGGTGTCAGCTGAGTGTTCAGCATGAGGCTGCTTTTATGTTTTTTTTTCAGCTAATGCACCTGCAGTGCGAGCTGCTAGTTTAGCATTACATCAGTGCCGACAGGGTGTTTGGAGCGTTGGGTAGGCGGGGCGCTCGGTTCTGTTGAGGGGGCGGGGCGCCCCGCCTATATAATGGTAGGGGAAACACTGCATATACGTATATATATATATAAATATATACATACATATATATATATATATATACATATATATACATACAGTATACCGTTTTATTACTTTGTAGAAATGAAGGAAACATGAATGGAAATCAATGCAAAATCCCTGTAAAGATAGTGTGTGTGTGTGTGTGTGCATGTGTCAGACGTACTGGATTTGCTGAAGCCTGATATGCACTCCTCCAAGAACTCCAAAGTCAGGTGTGGCTCGTTAGCTGCCAGAGTTTTGCTGATGGAGACGATGAAGAGGGTGTTGTTGGCTGGGATGCAGAGACCTGATGTCTCCAGCAGCTGGCCCTCAATCTTTAGGTTAAAAGTGCACGTCAAAGCACACAGCAGGTTGTAAGCTGCAGACCTGGACGTGGGAGGGACAACAGGATAGAGGTGCATCCAGATAACTAGAAATGTTCTAGCTCTTCAAAGAGAACAAGTTAACTAAACCACTTATATATTAAAGTGACCATTTTTAACTTCTACACTCTGAAAACATCAATATTCTTCTGGAGATATGATCCTTTAGATTTAAAGTTTTCTGGTTCCAGTGAAGGAACTCATTGCTGTTCTGGTTCTGTGCAATGATACTTGGGTCACATGGATCAGACCTGTTTTTAATTTAACAGCTTTATCTCTTTTTATTAAAGCTTGTCAGCTACCGTGGTAAACACAATCTAGAGTTTTTCTGTGCATTACTAACCTGAGACTGGGGTCAGAACTGCCCAGATTAAGCAGAGCGATGTTCAGGAGGGTCCCTGGGACATCTTTAGGACGAATTTTAGTGTGTTGTGGGATGGAGTCAGGCTGCGATAATTCCCAGCGTGTTCGAATATGAATTATCGACTGGACGATGGCATCACACTCCTGGTGCATGAAGGTGAGAGGAGTGCCCTGGTTGGCCATGGTGAGGGTGAACTGACTTTCATCCACCAGACAAATCTCCTCAATCTCTGAGGCGTAGTACACATCATTCAGAAAGACCGGCTGGCCAAGTACACGGGTCCGCTCGGCTGAGGTCACCTGAACCGCTGTAGAGCCCACCTGATCAGAAACAGAAAGGGGATTTTAGACAGCTCCAGTCCAGTTCCAGTCTCTGTGTTGATCTCAGTCCCTTGCTGATCTGATCATCAAAGAGGCTCTTTTAACATTTATTGTTAAATTTTGTCATTAGCTATCTGACTGCAAACCAATTGCTACGTTTAAAATGTTTTCACTCAAACCACCTTCCAATGTGATTTGGAGCATTTGTTTCTGCATGTTTTATCTGCCTATCTAAGTGGTTTGGTAGTCTCTAAACAGCATTTTGTCTCAATTCTTGAAGTACAACCATCATGTAGAAGAACACTTGGGAATATTCGAAATATACTGTCTTTTTAAATTTAATTTTAGATTTAAATAAACTATTTATTAGAACCCATTTGAATAAACAGATCAATTTATTGGGAGTTTATTGATCAAATTAAAACACTGCTGCATGGTGAGTTTCTCATTTATGGATTGTTATACATGTGTGAAGCTGTTGGTCAGCTATAACCTGTTGTCAATCACAGTTTTGTTGCTTTAGACGGAGCCATTTAAAGTTTAAATGGCTTAAAAGACGAAAAAACAGCTGTGTGTTTAAATTTTAAACACACAGCTGATGCTACTTTCACGGTGAAGCTGTAAAACAGCTGAAGGCTGTCAGGGTTGTTCAGCTGTGGAAGAGTTAACAGGCTAAAATCTTCAGCCTTTGTTCTGACACTGAGCTCTGCAAACTCGTTCATTTGACTCCTTTATTTTTCTTACACTGAGTATATTAGGTAATTATGTTTAGTAAGAGATAGCTCAACAAAAAAGCTACTACTGTTACTGGTTTCCGAGAACCAAATTAAGGACCATGGGAGACCGGGCTTTCAGTGTGGCTGCCCCCCGCCTGTGGAACTCTCTTCCTGACTGCCTGAGAGCCCCACAGTCTGTGGTTGACTTTGATTTGATTTATTGATTCATTCATTTTATAATAAAATAATACAGTTTAACACACAAATAACAAGAAAATTAAAATATAAAATGAAAGGTGGCAGATGAAGAAAAAATCTTATTGTATCTGCCCCTTATTTTCTAACAAACAATTCAAACAACAAATTCATTAAATACAAAAAAGAAAATCGAATAACTCATTAAATCCCTTAATCACAAGAATTACTATTAAAGCTCGTGTCTTTGTTAAACATATTTCCTTAACAATTTATCCTTGATCTTTCTTTTAAATATAAATATTGATTTAGCTTCTTTAATGTCAGTTTTCTCTTCGTTCCATCACATTGGAAGGTGGTTTGAGTGAAAACATTTTAACATAACATGACTTTAAGAGCGGCTTGAAGACCTTTCTTTTCAACCGAGCATGCTCTACCTCCTCATGATTCTACTTTTGATCTTAGTTGATACTGTTATTGATTTTACTTGTTTTATTACTTGTTTTATTGACATTTAATTCTGTTGCACTTTGTAGCACTTTGAGATTTTCATTAATGAAAAGTGCGTTATAAATTGAATTCATTATTATTATTATTAAAAGCTACTCAAATATATCTGAAGTGTGTTCAGGTCAAAATAATAAAGTTCAGACGTCTGAAAGTTTGGTCTTTATTACAGAAACATCATCCGACCTGCTGATGATCACATTTGTTGCTCACTGATGACAGCCTTCTGTGCGACACGGCTGTGTGTGTGTGTGTGTGTGTGTGTGTGTGTGTGTGTACATCAGTTAGTGACATATGATCAAAAACTGTTTCAGAATCCACATTTTACAACAAAGCAGACCCAGAGGGCTCAGAGCTGACTGCAACAAGTCGACTCTCCTAAAACAGATTGAAAACCAATGTGAACAGGGCAGGAGTGTAAGGACCTTTCAGTCTGTGTTACCTTTATTGAAACTTTTGTATCTTTGTGGGCCAGCTTCAGGGCATTGTGAAACACTTTAAGGTCTTCTTCCAAAGCCAAAGTAGCTGCAGGAAGTTTTTGTTGGTCGGGTTCGATGTGCTCAGCCAGTTTAGAGGGAGTGTCGATGAACTGGAGCCGTTTGCTTCCTTTCAGTCCCGTCAGGAGCCTCTCGTGATACTTGGTGTACTCTCTCACCCACGTGTTGCAGTTGTAGACATAAACTGCTGCCACGTTCTCATAAGCAAAGCCAGGGAACACCACAAACCACTTGGACAGGAAGTCAGTCTTGAAGCGATTGCTGGGTCCAACATGAGTTAGGTCCACAACTATCTCATAGGGCTTAGCGTAGTAGGGTTTAAGGGTGAGGAGAACATGGTAGATGAGCAGGTCACCATTAATCTGGCCTGTTTTGAACCTGGAGGAAGGAGACAAGGGGATAACATAAACTACAGATTCAAACCTGTAACAGATGATCGAGCTAACCCATTTTATACAACAAACCAAATAAAACATTCAAAGCTTTTTATGCAACACTTCTTGATGGTTACAAAAATGTTCTTTCAGAAATTATGCAATTTCTTTCCATTTCTTTTAGAACAGCTCTTCAGTCTCTGTGCAAGCAAACAAGACACCCTGAACAAATCCAAACAGAGGAAGACCTTGAAGTGAACTCAGTCTATTCTGGTACCATCCCAGCACCAAGACATCCAGAAGACAACTTCACTTAAAGGTAATAAAAGCACTCGTGGTAAATAAAGTGATTATGAACATTAAATGTCATCTTGCTAAGTCCCCCTTCACACAAAATGATGGCCCTGCTGTGATACACAAAAACAAATGATAAATGGACTGCACTATACAGCGCTGTTCTATCTTATCAAGATTCTAAAATAGCGTTGCTCTACAATCTGTACCTCATTTACCCATTCATACAGCACTCTACTAGATCTGTACAAAGAATAATCAGAGCTTTATCACATTCATACATGACACACATCAGAGGTATGAGGGCTTCAGTGTCTTGCAGAGGGACACTTCAGCATGTGACTGATGGTGGAATCGAACCTCCAACTCTTGCACTGGAGGACGACGGCTCTAACCACTCAGCCACAGCCGCCGCCACAAATACATAGCCGGAACATGAAGGGTCTTCACAGAATCTCGGTGAGGTCTTCAGTGGCGAATTAAGAATGCAGTGGACTCCCCACTGCATGTGAAAAAGACGGATTGAGCTAGTGGTTTTGAGCACGCACAAAGCTTCTGCATCAAAATTGTGGTGGTTTATTTTTATGGTGGTAGCATATGAGGGTTCTAGGTGGAGTGTGGGGGCAGCATTTTCAAGGAATTAAGATAATGCACACACAAGCATGGCTTGATCATCAATAATTAAAAGCTGAACTGGCCATGCTGGCCTCATGCCGAGGCTACAATCATAATGGACTGTACTTACAGTATGTAGCGCCTTTCTAATTTATTTCAAGATACTCAAAGCTCTTCACAACAATCTGTGCCTCATTGACCCATTCATACAGCATCTACTAGATCTCTACAAAGATAATTGAACAAATCATTCTAAAGAGACCAATCAGAGCTTTATCACATTCATACACGACACACATCAGAGGCAAGGAGGGGTTCAGTGTCTTGCTCAGGGACACTTCAGCATGTGACTGCTGGTGGAATCGAACCCCCAACTCTTGCATTGGAGGATGCCTGCTCTAACCACTCAGCCACAGCCGCCCCATGACAAGGTCATGGAAACAACCTAATGCAGCTGTGACCCTCGTGGCTGTAGAGCTGTGCTGATCTTTAGCTCCATCCTAGCCTGGCCCTCGCCTTCCTGCACAGCTCCGCTCAATTCTCATTTCCCTTCACTGCACAGTCTGGGACTTCTCTCATAGACAACGATTTCTCCGGTAGATTTTTGACCGGACCAATCAGAGAACAGAAGGGGCGGAGTTTTTGGCCCCTAACCCACGCCCCCACCTGTCCCAGCGCAGCCAGCGAGCAGCCGCATGTTCTCATTCAAAGCGATGCAGGACTGTTTTATATGTGACACAAATTATTAATTTCCCCTTCTTAATCCCTTATCTGGAGTTTTCTTTTTTTTTTTTCCCAAAAGTCAAGTATCGCTCCTCCTCCCTCCTCCTTTCCTCCTCCCCTCCGCTGAGTGAAATGAACAAGGAAATGCCTAGGTTGTCAGCAGCCAGCGAGCAGCCGCATGTTCTCATTCAAAGCGATGCAAAGCGATGCAGGACTGTTTTATATGTGACACAAATTTATTAATTTCCCCTTCTTAATCCCTTATCTGGAGTTTTCTTTTCTTTTTTTGCCAAAAGTAAGTGATCATCGCTCCCTCCTCCTCATCCTCCTCTCCCTCCGCTGAGTGAAATGAACAAGGAAATGACTGTGTCACGAGAGATTTAAACTCGGGTTTTAAGTTGCTGCCCGAGTCCCATCAGATTTCCTGGTCTTCTGGTGTGTTGGACCAGCGATCCATGGTTTTATTTTATTTTATTAGGACGTTTTATTAACATATAAACACAATATGCAACGGAGCGAGAGAAAATTCAGCAGGAGGCGGAGCTGAAGTCAAGTTCAGCAGACCACGGGGGAGCAGCCATCAGCAGAGGCCACGCCTCCAGCAAGAATTGGTTGTCAATGGAGAAAGTCCAGACCCTTGTCTGAAGCGAAGTGAAGGACAAGGGTCTGGTTTTAACCAGGCTAGCTCCATCCTGATGAAGTCTGAGAAAGCCGTGTCAGGCTGCACATATACAGTAGAACATGCTAAGAGTACAACAGAGCATCTTTGAAACGTGAAAAGCATCAGGGAGCATCATCATGCCTTTGCATTGAAGAGTAGTTTTCCAGTTAGCCAACATGAAGCCACGTTCTAACAGGTTGTGAAGAGCACAGTGGAGTCATCATCCAGTGTGAATGGGGCTTTCACAAATATGACTGTAACATTAAAAAACTGCCTTTAATTTCAGAACAAGATGGAAACCATTGAAATGATTTGGCTGTCTGTCCTGCTGAACCAGTTGCTGCTAATGGATTCGCCTCATGCAGACCAGCTTCTCTTAGCCCCACACTCATCCCAAACAGTAGGCCACAGTGATGGTGAAAGATCTGTGGTCTCACACGGGCTCAACTTCACAACTGAAGACTACCAGAACTTTGAAAACAGCACCGGTGCCGTTCGTGGTGACTGCCTGATCGATACAGAGATGGGTCTGATTGCCGTTGGTGCAGCAGGAGGACTCATCGTCTGTCTGATTGTTGCCACCTTCATATTAGCATGTCAGGTCTTCCTCCTTCAGCGCCGGCTTCATTTCTCTCAAACCTCACTGTCCAACATGGACTTGGTGAGTGATACACAGTACTGGGGCACAGACCAAGCAGAAGCCAGAGGACTAATTGAACCATGTGAAACTGATGTTATGCTTGAAGAGGTGAGAGTAGATAAGATGAAAGAAAAGAAGCAGGCTGAGCTACTGGAGGAGGCTGGTGGAGGACGACAGGAAGGGTCAACAGCTAAACGCTCTGATCCTGAAGAAAGGGTAACTCAGATTCA
Source organism: Garcialebias charrua (assembly GCA_038048925.1). NCBI lineage: Eukaryota > Metazoa > Chordata > Actinopteri > Cyprinodontiformes > Rivulidae > Garcialebias > Garcialebias charrua. Next base: position 37,759 of record JBBPBX010001894.1, on the reverse strand, counting down.
AAGCTCTAGTTCCAAGGATTCCTGTTTGGATGTTCCCAGAGACTTAGAGGATATGCCCCTTGTTGTCTAAGCAAGTAGACCCCCCCCCACCCCCAATGAATAAAAAAATCAACCCAGGTCCAAAAGATACAGAATTATTTAACCTGTTGTAACACAGTCATGTATTGAATAATTTCATTGACATTTAACATGCTAACACTAGCCAAATGTAACCAAACAGAAACACCCCCATTATTTATCAGTAGGTTTATTAATAATAAGCACATTTAAAGCTATTTCCCTCAAAAGGTATATGTGAATCTTGAACATTTTGTTTTCATCATAACAATATTTAATGAGATATTTACTACAAGAACAGAGTTCACCATCAGGAACTGTATGGAGTTGATCTTCCTTTTTGAAGCTCTAACAGCTTCCACTGATCTTGGAAGGTTTGTTGCAGGATTTTAGCATTTCTGAAAGAACTTGTGTCTATTAGATATGTAGAGCATTTATAAAGTTAGGCTCTAATGTTAGAACAGAAGGTTTAATTTTCATTTCAGCTCATCCCGAACATGCTTGATGAGGTTAAAGCTACTGTATGTAACTTATTTTTTAAACATGTTTCTTCACTCTGCCACTATCTCCTGATATATTGGCTGTGTCTCAATTCAGGGGCTGGGTCCTCATGAGTGCGCATTTGTTGGCCGCACACGTCATTGCCCCGCGCGGAGGACTGTCCCAATTCGAAGACTTCTCCTCATGCGGCCGAGGAATGCGGCCCACTTCCTGTCGAAATCCGAGGATGCATCCGTGGATCCTTCAAGACGGAGGCTATCCCAGAATTCGTAGCGCCAGCAGAGATTTCGCGGGGGGGGGATGACTTTCTGCGTGCAGGGGCGGGACTGCTGCGTGTTTCATCAGCTCGTTAACAACAACCTCAGCGCGAGCTGAATCTCATTAAAATTTAACTACAGAAACGACAAAAAAATATTTGTTAGCTGAATATATATTAGTGTTTCTGAGTTTAATGTTTGTTAATAACTGATAACAAATCAGCTTATTTTACACGTGCGTAGCAAGGATTTTCTGAGGGGCGATCTGTTAAAACTCAGAGTGGACCTACAAAAAGCAAGTTGCCCAGTAGGTCACTGCTTTAAGCATTGGGTTGGCGCGCAGATCCTTTTCTCAAAAGCTGGTTCGAATCTCACTCGGTACGGTTAAAACTTATTTTACGTTTGTCTTTTATTGGATAAAAAAAAAGGAGTTTCACAAACTCCTTTTTTAAAATCTCAGTCCTCATATTTTTATCCAATAAAAGACAAACGTAAAATAAGTTTTAACCGTACGAGTGAGATTCGAACCAGCTTTTGAGAAAAGGATCTGTGCGCCAACCCAATGCTTAAAGCAGTGACCTACTGGGCTACTTGACTTTTGTAGGTCCACTCTGACTTTTAACAGATCGCCCCTCAGAAAATCCTTGCAACGCACGTGTAAATTGAGCTGATTTGTAATCAGTTATTTTCAAACATTAAACTCAGAAACACTAATATATATATTCAGCTAACAAATTTTTTTTAGCGGCGTCCCTTCTCTTTCCACACACACACCAAGCGCGCACACTTCCCACCCACTTCAAGAGAACGCCCCACCCACTTCAAGGCCGGCTCTCCGGACAAGTGGGCACTGATGAAAACACGTTTGCCGCACGTAAGGCGGAAGTACGTAATCACGCAAAGCTGAAGGCTAGACCGTCCCATTTCAGCAGTTTCGTCCAGCCCACCCGGTCTTGTGAGTGCGTGGCCTACTCGGCCCAGCTAGGCTGGGTCCTCATGAGGATGCAGCCCCTGAATTGAGACACAGCCATGGATGTTTGACAGGTAATTTTAAAAGCATTTATAAAAACCAGAGCGCCCCGCGGTTAACCAGCCAATAAAAACAGCCAGCCAATAAAAACAGAGCTTCTCACTTCTCACCCCCTAACCCACGCCCCCGCCTGTCAACCCTGCAGCGGCCGCGCAGGTTCTCGTTGAAATAATTGCAAAGCGATGCAAAACTGTTTTGTATGTGACACAAATGTATTAAATATCCCTTCTTCATCCCTGCTCTGGACTTTTCTTTTGTTTTTTTTGCCAAAAGTCAAGTGATCGCTTCTTCCTCCAGACCTCGACTGACAGAAATGAGGAAGTCACGAGCGAATTAAATCATGTCCAACGTGGCTGCGTGAAGCTCTGCAGATTTCAGGGTGTTTTTGTTTTGTTGGACCAGTGTTCCATGTTTTTATTTTATTTTTTAGAACGTTTTATTAACATATAATCACAGAACTTTGCAGCGGCTGAGACGGGATGTAGTGGAGGCGGAGCATTCCAGGCTGCAGCACGAGCGAGGGGAAGCTGAGCCATATATTGCTCTGAGTGAGGAGGGACCAGAAACGTGTATCTGTTCAAAATGTTTCTAAGTGCCAGCGTGTTCAAAAACTACATATAGCACCTTTAAGGTCAGCCATCTGTGCGGGCAAGTCACTCGTCAAACAGGCCTTTACCATCCTTCAATTATATAGTAGTGAACAGAAATATTGAACAAAAAGGACCCTTCCCTAATCTGTTGCCACTAGGGGTGCACCAATTGAAGTTTTCTGGCCGATCACCAATTTCTAAAAAGTCTGACCTGCCGATTCCGATTTTGGCCAATACTGATTTTGTTTTAGAAATGGTAAAGAAAGGTCATCAGAGACTCTACTTCCTCAGACGGCTGAGACGAGCCGGTCTGAGAAGCTCAGTCCTCACCTCGTTCTACAGGTGTGCAGTGGAGAGCGTCCTGTGCTCCAGCATCAACGTGTGGCATGGAGGCTGCACAGTTGCAGAGAGGAAAGCTCTACAGAGAGTGGTGAAGGCTGCACAGAAGTCTGTGGGAGTCAGTCTCCCCACCATCACAGACATTTACACCTCCAGATGCAGAAAAAGAGCCACCTGCATCATGAAAGACCTCACTCACCCAGCACACTCACTCTTTGCACCACTCCCCTCGGGACGGAGGTTGAGGAGCATCAAATGTAGAACCACTAGGCTGAGGAACAGCTTCTACCCTGAGGCTGTCAGACTCATGAATAAATAAATAATAAGAATAAACACTGCAAAATGTCACATCATGCTGATACTGATCTGTTTCTTGTTGCTGCGTTCATCTGTGACTATCTGCGTTCATCTGTGACCATCTGCTCATGTTCGTGCTGCTGTTTATAATGATGTTTTTCTACTACATTAGGGCTTAGTGTATTACTAGCTGATGTCTCTCTTAGTTAATCCTAGATGTTATTATTGTTTTTCTCTTGCATTTGTTGTTGGATGTAACTGGGACCCTGTGTACATAATCTCGTTTTCAACACATGTACTACATGCGGTGCAAATGACAATAAATTCTCTCTGACTCTGACTCTAAATGGACTGTACTTATATAGCACCTTTCAATATAGATACTCAAAGTGCTTTACAACACAATCTGTGCCTCATTTACCCATTCATACAGCACTCTGCTAGATCTTTACAAAGCTAATTGAACAAATCATTCTAAAGAGACTAATCAGTGCTTTATATAACATTCATACACCGATGGAACACACATCGGAGGCAATGAGGGGTTCAATATCTTGCCCAGGGACACTTCGGCATGTGACTTCGGGATGGATTCAAACCACCCAACTCTTGCTTTGGAGGACGACTGCTCTAACCACTCAAACCACAGCCGCCCCACTGTCAGGTGTTATAAGGTCACAACGCACCTTCAATTTTCGAATGTTATTTTGTTGAAAAACTTGAACAATATCCTAGAAACAATACAAACTTGTTTTAACTGGCCATGAGATAGTGCTCTGAAATATAAATGAAGTTCAGACAATTTTGTTTAAACAACAACAAAAACATCTGTAAAATTGTTTTTTCATGCTATATCGGCTGATGTCCTATTTCCCAAAATTAAGGAAATCTAGTTGCCACAAATCTGGAAGCATAATGTCCAAAATGTATTGCTATGCATTTTGAAGCATTTAGATATATATCACTGGAAATCAGGGGCTTAGCGCAAAACCAACTACTTTTGTCCATATATACTGATTCATGCTCATTAATATAGAAAAATCTAACAAAGTTAAGTCAGGTCTTTTGGATGGATAAAAACAAACAAACAAAAAACTTTTTGAAACGTTTTGTCTTTATCCAAGACTTCATCTGTCTGAGAAGAAGCAATAAACTCAGAGTGGTTCAACTGTCCCCTCTTACAATGCTGTTATTGCTAGTATCACTCAGCCCCCTGTGAATAGTAAAAGTCAATGTTTCTTTATTTGTCGTTCCACCACATGTGGTACATGTGGTGGAATGAAATGGTGTACACAGGGTCCCAGTTACATCCAACAAATGTATTTCATTCAACACTTGCTCTTCTCAAGGGCGGACGTCTCCTCTTGGTCTCTGCTTTGCTTTTGCTTTGTCTTGTCTGTGAAACTGTCTGAGAGCCTCTCTTCTTCAAAATCTTTCAAATCATAACTATGGACTTCAATTTGGTCAGTTGGTCCCTCAACACAACTGATAACATTTCTTCAAAGAGAAGACAGGCTGGAGGCGAGCCAATTTTTCCTGTTGTCATGCACACATCTGGATATCTCATCGACTTGGAAGACTTGATGATGTGTCTATCTCTGCTGTCATCTGTGGATCTTAAGGACCCATTTTTAATTGGATTTATGATAACTGGATCCTGCTTTTTGGATTCGGCTGGTTCCTGGTCTATCAACACACAAGGATGACGTCGGCAGCAAATCTGGACCTGGTCAGGCTGCCTGCCTTCCATGATGGCTTGGTTCATGTCTCGAGAACCCAGACTTTTGGCTGAATGGATTACATCTTGGGGATTTTCTCAGGCACGCTCCATTAGTTTGGTAATTTTAATTTGGACATTTCGGAAGCGAGTGGACCGAAACAGACTGAAGGTAGATGACATTAAAGTTCTGCCTGTTCCCAAAACAATCGTGTTTATCTGAAATTTGGCTCACTGACTGGCCTTGACAGGCCGTCTTATCTCAACACGCCTGCTGAAGTTTGGTAAACTTGACGCTCTCGCTCCTCCCAACCCTTCTGCTGAGGAATTCCACTGACTTTTCAGAGGAGCACAGCTGAATAAATATTCTGTCATTATTTCAGGACTCGCCTCTGACCGTCCTCGGCAGCTCCCCCCCCATGAGTGTGCATAGATCTCCATGAACTGAGTGATTCTATCTGAACTCTGCAGTACGGGCTGGCATGCAACTGCCTTTGAGTCCCCCGCCCTCTGCGTAATGTCAGCATCATTATGTGCTTGTGTGCGAGATTTTTTTCATTACCACATTTTTGACCTTCAGAGGTCAAAAATGTGTTAGGAATTTTTTTGTCTCCAAATCTTATGTGTCATTTTTCAACACTTTTATTGTCTGTACAACAGATCTCACTTGTAAATGAGTCTTCGAGGCTCAATGTGACTTATCTGTTTAAATAAAGGTTGAATGAATTAATGAATGAATGAAAAAGAAAATGTAAAAGAAAAACGGTAATAAGATCTAAGATATGAATTAAGAAAAAATATGGTAAGCACGAGTAGTACAAAAACCAAGGCCGGATTAACCATATGGGCAATTGGGCAAGTGCCCAGGGGCCCACGATCTCTAAGGGACCCAGACCAGTGAGGGCACAAGCAAAATATCTGGTCCTCTTGGAGCCCTGTGCTGCACAGAGACTGCTGCGCTTCTAGCCCCGCCTCCCCCAGCGCGGCCGCTGCAGCTCTCGTTTTTTCTCTCTCCTTAAGTTGGATCCTCAACTACGCAACCTGTCAATCAAACCAGAAGGCGTGTCAGGAACTGACCAATCGACAACCTCAATTTGTCCCAAAGCTAAACGCTCCTTACCTGCTGACTAGCCCATCAGGTTTGTATCTGTTGTGAGATGATTCTAAGTTTTGCAATTTTTTAATCATAGTACGACTTAAAATCGTTAATAAAACAGGAAGGAGGACTTATTATCCCTCCTCTTACTACAGTGAACGTTGTACTTTGCTATAAGTACGACTATATTTATGGCATCAGAGAAAGATGAGCTTCAGTTATCCACATGGGGCGGCCGTGGCGTAGTGGTAATGGCAGTCGTCCCCCGATCGGAAGGTTGGCGGTTCGAATCCCGGTTCCCCACACCATGTGTCGTTGTGTCCTTGGGCAAGACACTTAACCCCGAGTTGCTCCCGGTAGGACTGGAAAGGCGCCTTGCATGGCAGTCTGCCGCTACCGGTGTATGAATGTGTGTATGAATGGGTGGATGGTTGGTATTGTAAAGCGCTTTGGGGCTCCTCACAGGGGGCTAGAAATCGCTATACAAATAAGCTCCATTTACCATTTACATAAAGTAAAATGGCATCAGCATCAAAAGAAGGAATGTTAAGTTTCAGATTAATCCAGTTTCTGATGTTTGATCAAAGACTTTGTATCGACATGAAAAAAAAATTGCTCGAGTGATTCATCTTCTGATTTACAACAGGCAACAAATCAACATCAAATTTAAATCTTCTTTAAAGAAACATAACTACAGGATAAATCTTATTTATTATTTTCAAATGATTCTCCTTCACTTTAGGAGATTTAGGCCATTTGACAAATTTAGAATGAGCAGAAGTCATACTGGTTTTATGATTTATATTGGGAGGTTTCTTGAAGGAATCTTTGTTATAATCAGTAAATCCTTTGTCACAAACATTTATTGATCATCTTGTTGCATTTGAAGTCAACTAAGTTATAGTCATTTAATTTTAATGTGGGCATCAAATTGTCCCCTTTGAATATATGATATATTTAATTAATTGAATCAGCAGTTGGTCAGGCTACTTCTTGTTGTGCCATTAGCTCTAATATAGTTACTGAATCAAGTGTTTGCTTGTGTAGGTAAAACTAGATGTTTAACAACCGTTAAAATACACCAGAATGTAAGAAATGGCATCTACTTTATTCAAAATTTTCTGGGGGAGGACCCCCAAACTGTTCCTATGTCTGGAAGATTTGAAGGCCTAGATGGCCCTAAATTTATTGAAACTTAATGAAGACAAGACAGAGGTGGTGATTTTTGGCAGTTCCAATGAAGACTCTGTCTGATGTTTGCTCCTTGGCTCAGTATGTCAGGCCAGTTGTTACAAATTTAGGGGTCAAGATGGATGCTGGTCTTAAGCTGGAGTCTCAAATTAAAACAGTTGTAAAATCCAGCTTTTTTCATTTAAGGCAGCTAGCTAAAGTAAAACCCATTCTTCCTAGACAGCACTTTGAAACAGCAATCCATGCATTTGTGACCACACGGCTGGATTACTGTAATGCACTTTATATAGGTATTAGTGATTCATGCATTTCCCAGCTTCAGAGGGTTCAAAATGCTGCTGCACGACTTTTAACAGGTACATGAAAATTTGACCAGATTTCCCCTGTTTTAGCTTCTTTACACTGGTTGCCAGTACAATACAGGATTCATTTTAAAATACTTTTATTTGCTTTTAAAGCTCTTAATGGCCATGCCCCTCCATACCTGTCTGAGCTGCTGCATTACTACACACCCTCTTGTTCACTCAGGTCAGCTGACCAGTTGCTTCTGAGGGTCCCGAAGACAAAGCGCAAGCTTAAAGGTCCACTGACATGATTTTTTTACTATACCATACCAACTTTATTTATAGAGCACTTTATGCACCCAACAGGACCAAAGTGCTGTACACACAATCACAAAATACAATACAATCATAAAATGGAAGGGACTAAAAACAGTACTAAAATAATAAATTATGAATACAATAAAACAATAAAACAAAGTTAAAACATCTCAGATTGTACCAAAAGCCAAAGAAAAAAGATGGGTTTTAAGAAGAGACTTAAAAACAGCAAGTGAAGAGGCCTGTCTTATGTCTAATGGGAGGTCATTCCAGAGCTTAGGAGCTACCACAGAGAAAGCACGGTCCCCTCTAAGCTTGCGCTTTATTACTATTCATAAAATTGCTCAAAATATATATATTTTATCATTTAAATATGTTTGTTTTTGCAAACAAAATGATAAATCACTTTAATTTTGCTTTAAAAGTGATTTTGAACTTCAAGCCGTGTTTAATCATGGGAAATCCGATTACACACGAACGCACCATCTGTGACGTAGTGAGAGGCAGAGGGCTCTGGTCTCTTTAATAGCGGACAATTTAAAACCCGATGAATTTATCAATCTATGTGAAGATTTGAGCTATTTGTCTTCATTTTGGGAAGCAGAAAATAGTTTGGGTGATGGAACAAGAAACAACAGGATCTAATTTAGGTCTGATGCTGTATCAGACTTACCTTCATGTGGAGCTGCTCACACCCGTGCACTGTGACAAGCCCAGAGCTCTGCCCGGTGTTACGTCACAGATGGTGCATTCGTGTGTAATCGTATTTTCCATGATTAAACACGGCTTGAAGTTCAAAATCACTTTTAAAGCAAAATTAAAGTGATTTTTCATTTTGTTTGCAAAACCGAACATATTTAAATGATAAAATATATATATTTTGAGCAATTTTATGAAAATTAAAAAAATCATGTCAATGGGGCTTTAAGCCTCCGGCAGAGCTCAGCGTACGGCCCGTACGCCACTCTACGCGCGCATTCTGTGCGCACGCGTTCGCTGGCAAAGCTCTGCTTTCGTTCTCGCGTTAAATGCTCGCGTTTTCACTCCAAATTCTTGTTGTAATTTGAGCAGCTGCGTGCAGAGCGTCTACCTACGGGACAAACTGAGGTCGCTGATTGGTCATTTGCTGACACGCCTACTGAATTGATTGACAGGTCGAGTGGGAGACAAAAAAAATGCATGAGCTGGCTCGGCTGCAGCCGCTGCGGTGTTTCTAAACTTTATATGTTAATAAAAAATTCTAAAAAATAAAAATAAAAACAGGGAGCCTTGGTCTTGCAGCCCACAGCCCACCAGGAAATATTTAGAACGTCGCGCAGCCCGGTAGGACATGAGTCGTGACAAATTCATTCATTTCAGTCATGGAGTAGCGGAGGAGGAAGCGATTACTTGACTTTTGGCAAAAAAAACCAAAATAAAAGTCCAGATCAGCGATGAAGAAGGGGAATTTAATTCATTTGTGTAACATACAAAACAGTCCGGCGCCGGGCAATTTATTGTGAGACAACGCGCATCGCGTACGCGGTTGTAAAATTTGAGCTTTGCGCGTTCGTGCCCTGCGGGGCTACGCGGGGCTACGCTTGTGCCTCTGCGTACGTACGGCGTAGTGTGGCGTACTGCCTGTACGCTGAGCTCTGCTGGGGGCTTTAGAGGGGACCGTGCTTTTTCTGTGGTAGCTCCTAAACTCTGGAATGACCTTCCATTGGACATAAGATAGGCATCTTCACTTACTATTTTAAGTACTATTATTAGTACTATGTAGTACTATTAGTACTATTATTAGTACTATGTAGTACTATTGTACTACTGTATTGAACGCCTTTTTGATTTTATCATGTCCTGGACGACTGAGAATCTTCACCAGCATCTTCACTTGCTGTTTTTAAGTCTCTTCTTAAAACCCATGTTATTTCTTTGGCCTTTGGCATAAACTGAGATGTTTTGACATTGTTTTATTGTGTTTATATTTTATTATTTTAGTACTGTTTTTATGATTGTATTGTATTTTTATGATTGTGTACTGCACTTTGGTCCTGTGGGTGTATAAAGTGCTCTATAAATAAAGTTGGTATGGTATGGTAGTAAGAGGAGGAATAATAAGTCCTCCTTCCTGTTTTATGAACAATTTTAAGTCATACTATAATAATAATACAGTAATAATGTCACATTTTGTCATCTGTGTATGTTTCCATACAAGACGAAATTTGTCTCTGCATTTAACCCAACCACCACCAGGTGGTGCAGTGGGCAGCTATAGAAAGCGCCTGGGGAGCTGGGGATGAGGTGTGCTGCTCATAGACACCACAAGGTATGCAGTGACCGGGGTTCAAACCTGGGTCTTTCGGGTCCCAAGTCGGCTGCCCTGCCTCTACACCATCTTGGCCCCTATTCTTCATCAAGTAGATTAAAAAACTGCTAAACTGCTGGAATCATCTCACAACAGAGAAAAACTTGTTTTAATTAAAACAATGTTTCTAAAAAAAACAACAAACTGATGAGCTTGTCAGCGCCCTGTGATGGACGTGAGGGACTTGCCACCTGTCCAGGGTGTACCTCGCCCCTCGCCCAGTGAGCACTAGCAACCCCCGTAACTCAAAATGGAAGAAGTGAGTAAAAGATAATGGATGGATGGATGGATGAGCTTGTCAGCAGGTAAGGAGGGTTTACCTTCAGGACAAATTGAGGTCGTTGATTGGTCAGTTACTGACACACCTTCTGGGCTGATTGACAGGTCACGCCGTCGAGGATTCGACTTACAAAAACAAAAAACAAAAAAACGAGAGCTGCAGCGGCTGCGCTGGGAGGAGGCGAGGCGGGGCGGCCCAAATGCAGTGGGAGCGCAGCAGTCTCTCTGTGCAGCGCAGGGCTCCAAGATGACCAGATACTGTACTTTGCTTGTGCCCTCACTGCCCTGGGCCCCTTAGAGATTGTGGGCGGGGTTGCCCATATGGTTAATCCGGCCTTGTCAGGGTAGAAGCTGTTCCTCAGTCTAGTGGTTCTACAATTAATGCTCCTCAACCTCCTTCCTGAGGGGAGTGGGGCAAAAAGTGTGTGTGCTGGGTGAGTGTGGTCCTTCATGATGCAGGTGGCTCTCTTCCTGCATCTGGAGGTGTAGATGTCTGTGATGGTGGGGAGACTGACTCCAACATCTTCTGTGCAGCCTTCACCACTCTCTGCAGAGCTTTTCTTTCTGCAGCTGTGCAGCCTCCATGCCACACATTGATGCTGGAGCACAGGATGCTCTCCACTGCACACCTGTAGAAGGAGGTGAGAACTGGGCTGCTCAGACCAGCAAGAAGCCATAAGGGCACTAACGATGTGTCGTTAGGCTGATGGTTCTCTGTGATCATGTGAACAGCTAGTTCTGCATGTCAAGAGCAAACTGGTTGATCCACTATGAAAAAGTGCTATTTATAAGACTGAGTTTATTGCAGCTCCTCAGACTGACTACCGGTAAGTGTTTTGGATAAAAGACAAACGGTTTCATAGTTGAAGTTCTTGAATATGTTCAGAGTATTAAAGTCTTGTGATAAAATAGTTGATTAAACAGCACAGATTTCTTTTTGCTACAGTAAAACTCATTGTATTCAAACTGCACATTTTAAATGTACAACTTCAACACCAAGTTGAGTATAAACAGGCCACTGATTTGTTGCACTCGTGCACACTTTTCTTTACAGCATTAAAAAACTAAAATGTGAAACGACTTACAGTGAGTCTTTTAATTTCATAGGTTTTTACAAGTAAATTCTCACACTTGACATTCATATATTGATAATATGAGAGGAATGCAACAATGATTTGACAAGGACATGTTGACAGGCTGGACAAGAGCTGACTGAAAGCAACCACTCTACCAAGGTCATTGTTCAGCGGACAGAATCATTCCAACAAAACAAAGGCACAGCAATGACAAAAACAACACACACTGATTTGATCAAGAACAATTCCAAATCTGAATGCTGATGTGAGCCCACTTAGGACGTGCTGCTGGTAAATGAACCAGAACCTGCTCCAATATTAAACCCATGGGTCTGCTCACAACAAAGGTTCTTCTCATTTTTAATAATAAAATCACTTTAACAGAACCTCAACAAACAAAAACGTAGTTATTCAGGGTTAATCCACAACAAATGAATCCTTTACATACAAAAGTGTGTGCATGTACATGTACAGTGTGTGTGTGTATAAATATATGACATGATTAGTAGTACCGGTATTACTGTTAATAGTGAATAAAAAGCATAATTATTATTGCTTCAATACTGACTGTATATACACGCTCTACTTTAAATATTATAAAAATGTTTTTTCCTTAGTGTCAATATTGTCTAAGTCTGGCCAGTTTTTCCAAATGTATTGTTTTCAATCAACATTCCTTACTGTTGTTTTTAATGTAATTGTTCATCTTGCAATTAAAATAAGTTGTCTAATGATTCGAACAACTCAGAGTCAAAGTTTCAGCCTGTCTCAGTAATGCCAAACCACCACCTTCCAACATCAGTAGAGAAGAGAGGGATCACTGCACTAAAATCATAGATATACGGAAGGATCTGTGATCGGATATTCCCGGAAATGGCCCGCAATGATCCTTAAAAAATCCCAAAATCTGGATACTTATCTTCGGCAGATCCAAAATAAATGTGGCTGTTATTCATCAAGGGTCTGCCAAAGATAAGTATCCGGATTTTGGGATTTTGGGATCTTTTAAGGATCATTGCGGGCCATTTCCGGGAATATCCGGAAATATAAGTATAAGTATATGTGAAGGATACGGAGATATACGACATCAGATCCTTCCGTATATCTATGGTTTTAGTGCAGTGGATGCACTCACCACTCTTAGCAAAGACAAAAACATCATAATTCTCCCAGCAGACAAAGGAAGGTGCACAGTGATTTTGAACCAGAAAGACTATCATGAGAAAGTTATGTCACTCCTTAGTGACTTAACCACTTATGAACCGCTGAAAAGAGATCCAGGAAGTGGTTACAAGAAGAAGTTGATAGATTGCCTGAAAATTTTGAAGCAGGACAAGGCTATTGACAATATTCTGTACCACAGACTGTACCCAGGGGAGGCCACGCCAAGTCTGTATGGTTTACCCAAAATCCACAAACAAGGTGTACCTTTAAGACCAATTGTTAGCATGATTAACTCTGTCACTTACAATGTTTCCAAATATCTGGCATCTGTACTCATCCCTTTAGTTGGCAGCTCAGAACACCACATACAGAACACCATGGACTTTGTGGATAAGGTGAGGGATGTCATCATGGAGACTGATGAAACAATGGTCTCTTTTGATGTCACATCACTCTTTACGTGCATTCCTGTTGATGAGGCAGTAGAGGTGGTCTGTTTAAGGTTAAAATCAGACACCACTCTGAGCAACAGGACCACACTTTCCACAGAACAACTGTGTCAACTCTTGAAACTGTGCCTGCAGTCAACCTACTTCACATATGGGGAGCAATATTATAGGCAGAAACATGGGTGTGCTATGGGGTCTCCAGTTTCTCCTATTGTTGCCAACCTGTACATGGAGGAGGTAGAAAAGAGAGCTTTGACATCCTTTTCAGGGAGACCACCAAGTCATTGGTTCAGGTATGTTGACGACACCTGGGTTAAAATTAAATCTCAGGAAGTCCAACATTTCACTGATCACATCAACTCTGTGGATAAATATATCAAGTTCACACGAGAAGATGTAAAAAATGGCAGGTTGGCTTTCTTGGACTGTGAGGTCTCAGTTTCTGATAGAGGAAATTTGCAAACTGAGGTGTACCGCAAACCCACACACACAGACCAGTATTTACAGTTTGACTCCCATCACCCTCTGGAGCACAAGTTAGGAGTCATCAGGACTCTGTACCACAGAGCAGACAGCGTCCCCACTAACTCAGCAGCCAGACAGAAGGAGAAATCACACACAAAACAGGCTCTAGAGAAATGTGGATATCCTAACTGGGCCTTCCTGAAAGCAGAGAAGAAACCCAAACAGGACTCCAGCCAGCCATCAGGTGAAAAGAAGGAACCCAGACCCAGACCAGTGGTCATTCCGTATGTTGCGGGAGTTTCAGAGACATTGAGACGTTTATTTTCTAAACACAACGTCCCAGTGGCTTTTAAACCCCAAAATACATTAAAGACTGGTTCATCCCAAAGATCCAGTCCCCCGGCACAAACAGAGTAATATTGTGTATGCTGTTCAGTGTCAGGAGGGCTGTGATCAGTCTTACATCGGGGAAACTAAACAGCCACTGGCCAAAAGGATGGCCCAGCACAGAAGATCAACATCATCAGGTCAGGACTCTGCGGTCTACACTCATCTCCAGGCCAGCGGTCACTCTTTCAGGGATGAAGATGTTCACATCCTTGATAGAGAGGAACAATGGTTTGAGAGAGGAGTAAAGGAGGCCATCTTTGTGAAAAGAAACCGTCCATCATTAAACAGAGGTGGAGGCCTCCGGGTTCAACTGTCCCCCACTTACAATGCTGTTATTGCTAGTATCACTCAGCCCTCTGTGAATAGCAAACAACCATCAGGGTGTTAACGATCCATCGTCAGGCTGATGGTCCTCCTTGATCATGTGAGCAGCTGGTTTCGGCTGTCATCAGCCAACTGGTTGATCCACTGTGGGAGGGTGCTATTTATAAGACTGAGCTGAACTCAGCTTCTCAGACTGAGGAAGTCTTTCGGACGAAAGACGAAACGTTTCTACAGTTTTTTTTTTTTTTTTGCTTTGTTTTGTTTTGTTTTTTGAATGTCCAGAGGACCAGACTTAGCTTTTTTGGATAAGTTGTCTAATAAACAGAGAAAATAAAATAAACTACAGTTGTGTCTGTTGGCTGAGAAGAATCATCTCCAACCAAAGAAAACTACCAGTCTGTACAAACTGGAAGAACCTGCAGATATTGAAGGACATCATATTTTACCCCCAAAAAGTAAAGAGGATGGTTGCCAGCTCATCTATTAGGTGTGTTAAAGGAACGTAGGTAAACAACGAACAAACTGTCAAAGCACCAGACAAAAGTACATCTTGTGCAGCTGAATAGTTTTGTTCTGTTAGTTTTGATTCTGGTCCACCATCCGACGTCTCAGGGGGGGAAGTGGTACGCGACCAACACCATTTATGGTGGGGATGGCGTGCTGTTGACCTCAACTCGGGATGTTGTGAGTCGGTGGGCGGAGTACTTCGAAGACCTCCTCAATCCTACTGGCACGTCTTCCACTGAGGAAGCGGAGCCTGGGGACTTTGGGTCGGGCTCTCCAATCTCTGGTGCTGAGGTCACCGAGGTGGTTAAAAAGCTCCGCGGTGGCAGGGCTCCGGGGGTGGATGAGATTCGCCCTGAGTTCCTTAGGGCTCTGGATGTTGTGGGGTTGTGTTGGCTTACGCGACTCTGCAATATCGCGTGGACATCGGGGGCAGTTCCCTTGGATTGGCAGACTGGGGTGGTGGTTCCCCTATTCAAAAAGGGGGACCGTAGGGTGTGTTCCAACTATAGGGGGATCACACTCTTAAGCCTCCCTGGTAAGGTCTATTCAGGGGTTCTGGAGAGGAGGGTCCGTCGGATAGTCGAACCTCGGATTCAGGAGGAGCAGTGTGGTTTTCGTGCTGGTCGTGGAACACTGGACCAGCTCTACACCCTCAACAGGGTCCTGGAGGGTGCGTGGGAGTTTGCCCAACCAGTTTACATGTGCTTTGTAGACTTGGAAAAGGCATTCGACCGCGTCCCTCGGGGGGTTCTGTGGGGGGTACTCCGGGAGTATGGGGTACCAGGCCCATTGATATGGGCTGTTAGGTCCCTGTACGACCGGTGTCAGAGCTTGGTCCGCATTGCCGGCAGTAACGCCAAAATTACACTACATGCGGCTCCGCTCCTCCGCCCCGCAGGTCGCAGCTGAGCGAGTCCAATTTCCACTTCCTCCGCTCAGCTCAGGTCCGCATGGATGCGCCGCTCTGAGACGCATGCGCGGGAATTGCGAGATCGCGCGATAAATCAAGTGATAAATAAGTAAGTCAGAACAAAACAATTCATTCGGTGGAAGAAGGAGAACAACAGTAGAGACTGCTGCCTTGATCTTCTCTCGTAAATGAGCGACAGGAAGTGATGTATTACATTTCAGAATAAAATACTTTATTTATTTATTTATTTCTTGTATTGCGTTTGTAGGCGTAGTCATAAATGATAGTTTGACAGCATTTTTGTACAAATAAATCCGTATAGAGCTAGGATTAGTCCGCCCGTGGTGATTTTATTTTGTAAATACGGAAGTTGTGCTCGTTCCTTTTCCTGTTGGTGCGACGTAATCTTCAAAAGTTGACTCCGGCACAGCTCCGGCGTCCGGCAGAAATAGAAAAATTTCTAATTTTGACGGACTGCCGTCCGCTCTGCGCAGCTCGCTGCCGCCGTGCGGAGCCAGTGTAAATTCTGTCATTGATTATAATGGGTGCGTATTTGCTGCGGAGGTCGGACCGGAGCGGGGCGGAGCCGGAACGCATGTAGTGTAATTTGGCGTAAGTCAGGCTCGTTTCCAGTGAGAGTTGGACTCCGCCAAGGTTGCCCTTTGTCACCGATTCTGTTCATAACTTTTATGGACAGAATTTCTAGGCGCAGCCAAGGTGTTGAGAGGATCCGTTTTGGTGGCCTTAGAATCGCTTCTCTGTTTTTTGCAGATGATGTGGTCCTATTGGCTTCATCAGATCGTGATCTACAGCTTTCGCTGGAGCGGTTTGCAGCCGAGTGTGATGCGGCCGGGATGAGGATCAGTTCCTCCAAATCCGAGGCCATGGTCTTGAGCCGGAAAAGGGTAGCATGCCCTCTCCGGGTCGGGGAGGAGGTCCTGCCCCAAGTGGAGGAGTTTAAGTATCTCGGGTCTTGTTCACGAATGAGGGAAAACTGGAGCGTGAGATCGATAGGCGGATAGGTGCAGCATCCGCAGTGAAGCGGGCGCTGTACCGGTCTGTCGTGGTGAAGAGAGAGCTGAGTCGAAAGGCAAAGCTCTCAATTTACCGATCGATCTACGTTCCCACCCTCATCTATGGTCATGAGCTTTGGGTTGTGACCGAAAGAACGAGATCTCGGATACAAGCGGCTGAAATGAGTTTTCTCCGCAGGGTGTCTGGACTCTCCCTTAGAGATAGGGTGAGAAGCTCAGTCATCCGGGAGGGACTCGGAGTAGAGCCGCTGCTTCTCCACATCGAGAGGAGCCAGTTGAGGTGGCTCGGGCATCTGGTTAGGATGCCTCCTGGACGCCTCCCTGGTGAGGTGTTCCGGGCATGTCCCACCGGGAGGAGACCCAGAGGAAGACCCAGGACACGCTGGAGGGACTATGTTTCTCGGCTGGCCTGGGAACGCCTTGGGATTCCCCCAGAGGAGCTGCTCCATGTGGCTGGGGAGAGGGAAGTCTGGGCCTCCCTACTTAGGCTGCTACCCCCGCGACCCGACCCCGGATAAGCGGACGAAAATGGATGGATGGATGGATGTTAGTTTTGAAGCTCTGTTTTTATGCTTTCTTTTATTTTGTTTGTAACTGATGTTCAGTACTTTGTTTCAGCTGTGTTAAAGTGCTTTATAAATAAAGCTGCTGATGATGATGATGAATGAAGGTGTCCTCCACACTCACTTTTTCTTGATAAGCAAACAACAAAGGATTTTGTGTATTGTGAACGTGGATCATTGACACGTTCACATTCATGACACCATGTTTTTTTAAGCTGCAATGTCAAAATCATGCATTCTTATTTTGATCAAACTATTCTGACAATTTAAAGTTTTAAAGTAGCATACCTCTTTCACTACTTTTAAAGAGAAAGCTGATTTTGAAAAAAAAATCACACAGTATTGATTATTTTAAAAACTAAATGTTATAATAATAATGATAACAATAATAATAATTAAAGCTGCAAGCAGCATTGAAGGCCCTCGCTGTTAAGCGCCGCTCCGGCCTTACGGCGACTGCGGGAACTCAGCTAGTCTACCAAGTAGCCATCTTGAACGCTGTTGTGCCTACCGCACACTCGTTCACCAAGGTGCGAATCTGCCAAATCTTTGACATCTCACCTGCGAGTTCCAGCAACACCCCCAGTCACAATTGTGAACGTTCTCATTCTGTTCCTGCATGTGTCCACCAGGGTGTGCATATTCCGTATCTTCAAAATCATCTTGGCCGAAATCCGACCTTCCAGACAGGAGTTACAGTATTTTGACTTCCTGTTTTGTGGACTGTTAGAATAATCAAGGGGGCGCACTGGAGTGAAATGCTAAAGAACAATATCATGTGTCTAGAAGTTCTCACTGATGATGCACAGTAAACCTGGTGCATATCAGATGATGTATCACTGAAATATAACTGTTGGAAGAATCTAGGGTGTGCACTTGAGTCAAATGTTAAACAAGACCAACGTGTCTAAAAGTACTCACTGATGACGCACAAAAAAAATCTGGTGCAGATCAGATAATGTATCGCTGAAATATAACTGTTGGAATAATGTAGGGGGCACACTGGAGTCATATGTTAAACCACAAAATCAATGTCTAGAAGTGCTCACTGATGATGCACAGTAAACCTGGTGCATATCAGATGATGTATCACTGAAATATAACTGTTGGAAGAATCTAGGGTGTGCACTTGAGTCAAATGTTAAACCACAAAATCAATGTCTAGAAGTGCTCACTGATGATGCATAATAAATCTTGTTCAGATCAGTTCATCTGGTCTTCCCTCTGCACTTATTGGGATTACCAGTAATTGGATTGAACGGGACCACTGGTTCAGTGCTGGTTAGTCAGAGGAGCTGCTCCAACTTATATTGTCAGCCACATCTGTTCTGTTCACTGAGCGTGGTTCAGCTAGATCCTGAACACGTGGAGAGCTCTATCAGTACGAGTTTGTTTATCATCTGGAACAAAGCTTTTAATGACCCGAACCGAGCCAGAATCACGTCTTTCAGAACGAGCGGACACTCTGTTAGTTTGCTCTGTACTTTGATATGGATTGCCTGTCTTTTCTGGCTGCTAGTTCTGCAACCAGTTTCTGACCAATATGAGAGCAGCTGGAGCGATTTGTCTGCTCCGCAGTGCTGCAGCTTTCTTCAGCCCCATTCAAACTGAAGCTCTCAACCTTGACCTCTCTATAAGTGGCTTTAAACATATGCAGGGCTTAAAGTGAAAAAAAATCCTGAGCCTGAAACTTTTTTGTGTTGTTGATAAAATAAAATCGTAACATTTTGCCAACGTTTATTAAAAATGCTCTCTGAAAAGTGCAATTAACTGTTTTTAAACAATTCAGCTTCAAGTAACAATGACTTACATGAGGTTTCAATGTATCTGAACTTAATGTAAAAATATGTGCCCCAGAGAACTGCCCTGCAGCAAAAACAACTAAAAAAAAGACTCAACGCCACATTGAACAGACACAGTTCAGTGAATTCATCTGCAATAAATTTAGAATACTCAATACTGTATCACAATCTAAAAGGAAGTTCCACAGAGCTGGTGTTAGGACTCCCAGCAAGCTGGAGTCATCTCCAGCATTAACACACAGATGTTTCTGTGCAGTGAAAATGTTTGTGAGCACAGACTGTTAAAACTCTGATGGAAAATGTCTTACCAGTATGGCATCAGAAGCATGGGGGGGTCTGGGGGTCCTCCCCCAGAAAATTTGGAATAAAGTAGATGCCATTTCCTGTATTCTGGTGTATTTTAAAGGGTTAAACATCTATGTTTACCTACATACCAGTAAGTAACTTGATTCAATAATTAGTTTAGAAAGCCTCCGTCAGAAAGGAGGGGGGAAGGGGGATTGTTTATGTTCAGCTGTGTGCAATGTTCCCTCTAATTTTTCATGTGTCTGAGCATACACACAAGCTCTCTGAGCACACTGAGGACCACTATGAGCAACAGGATGTGCGCACTATCCACACACCTGTTATAAATCTGGGATCATAGAAAGTTACATGGCTTATTAAAACAATCAGATTACAGCAGCAACTTCCATGAGTTTGCTTTCAATATAAGTGATTTTGCAACTCCCAGCTGAATGAATAATTTTTATTATTTCATTTTATGCTTATGTTTATTAAATGTTTAGTGTTTTAGTGTTGGTGTAACTTTTCATACTTTCATACTAATACTATGCAAAAACTACTATGCAAAAACTCAGGACAGTATTACACTTTTAATAAATATACAGTATCTAATTTAGATGATTTTTATTTTAATGCTTGTAGGGTTTTTGTTTAAAATCTCCACATTACTGTATTATTTTTTTATTGACAAAATATTTATTTTACTGTAAGTTTTTAAAAAGTGTATTTTCCTCCTTGGTCCCTGGGTCAACATCTGCAGAGCTCAGGAACTGATGCTTGGTTCTGCCCTGCTCCTCTGCACACCTGGCCTGGTTCTGCTCTTCCTCTTCTAACGATCTTCCTCTTCATCACCCCGCTCTCACTGACTTTATCACGTGACTTTATCGTGCACTGACCTCCGTTCAGCTTCTGCATCTTTTTCTTATTTTTCCTACAGATTTGGTGCTTGACAAATAACTTCCTCCTTCAGAAAGGACGGGGATTGTTTACAGTTTGTGTTCAGCGGTGTGTATGTGCATGTGTGTGCGAGTGTGCAGCTTCTCGCGGTTGATATTTGACTTTATTCAGATAAAAGACGTGGTGTGGATTATTTATCATACCTCTGATTTTACTTGACCTAACAACGAGATTTAAAATCTGTAGTTTTAACACTAATTGACCCACGTACCTGCCCGGTGTGACAAACTCCGTGACTTCTGCATGATCTGACTGAAGCTGCAGACAAACTTGCTTGCTTGTAAGACCCGCCTTCCGGATTTTGATTGGTCAAAACAACGTGAGCTTCAATGTGATTGGATGTAATCGCTGTCCATCGATCATTTTAAGTTGAGGCGACCGGCAGGCTGTCGAGTTAATTTGGATGCGCGCAAAGATTTTATTGTGCGCAGAGAATGTCCGGGCAGCGAGGGAACATTGGCTGTGTGTGTGCGGGGGAGGGGGGGCTTTGATTCGCTGCACGCTTCAAAAACACACGCGCGCACACATGAACGGACTCCTATCCTACTCCTGTGAAGCCGCGAGAGCAGTTTTTTTTTTTTTTTTTACAGTTTGGTCAAAAGCCGGAAATCCGGCTGGGTGCCGGAGATCTTTAAGCCCTGCATATGTTGAGTTCCTGGCAAGAACCATGTTTCTGTTTTTAGTTTTCTACATTCACCTTATGATCTAGCTGTGTTTTGCTACTTTAAAAAAATTGCAGTGGCAGTTATCTTAAAATTAGACTGACTCCAAAAGTTAACCAGTTAAAGACGTACAATGACTTACTGAAAGTTGTAGTAAAATCCATTGAGTGGTTCATGAGATACTTTGCTAAAGGACATGGACACACAAAACCACACAAACATGAACAAAAACAGTATGTCCCTGCCATCAACTTTCAGCAGTGGGTGATGAAACAAACCAAAAATAAAAATGGATTATCCTACCACATGTTCTGCTGAAACATTTTCTGTCATGCCAGGGGAATTCTTTAGATAGCTTGTCAGTGTTCTTTTAATGAAAACCAAAATGTTCCTTACTAAAACACTTCTGGATGACTCCGTTAACCAGAAAGCAAATCCTCTGCCAAAGTAAACTTACTTTTCTTATTGAAGTCAGAAGGTGACTGGTCCTACCTGCGAGCTACGTAGTAAAAAACCGGGTTTCCAGACTTGGAGGTTCCTGCTTGGTAGAAAATGTTGAGAGTCTTCAAGGCTTTAAACTCCTCCTTTTCATGAACCTGGTGCCTGAAAACATAAGAAGTTAGGATCAATTACATTTTTATGACAGACTGCTCCATTTTACAAGGTCAAATGACCGTAGATCATTTCAGTACCAAGTAGAGATGGGGGTTATCTTCTTTTTTATAATCATGATTTGAACTTGAGAAATTCTTTCTCACTTTAAAAATGTTTAAAAAAAAAGCTGAGGTGGGCACAATGTGGGAGAAGGTGGTCAACAAAACAATGTGCACGACCAATAAAGGTTTTGCAGCCATGTATACAAAAATAATCCGCTATTTACAAAAATTGGCCATGTTTTACTTGCTGGTTGCAAGTACTCTAAATTTGGCAGCCATCTTGGATTTTAATTTGGCAACTCAATTTTTGACAGTGACATTTCTTACACTTACAAACAAAAATGGAAATTGGTATCACTTATTGTTGAAGTTATCCAGCTCACAAGGTGAACCTGACAGACAGAGTGTATTTACAAGTCCCCCATTTGCTCAACAAGTCAATTTTTAAGATAGTGGCTCTCAAACTGGGGTCCCTGGACCCCTGGGGGTCCAGAAGCCAGTGCCTGGGGGTCGGCAAAGAAAAAGTTACTTGTGTGTGTGTATATATATACCGGTATACTGTACTGTATGTACCCTGATGCATGCTCAATAATCCAGGTAGAAAAATCTAAAAAAGCTAAGTCTGGTCCTCTGGACGTTCAAAAAACAAAACCAAACAAAGCAAAAAATAAATAAATAAAATAAATAAATAGAAACGTTTCGTCTTTAAGACGAAACCTTTCTACAATTTATTTGCTTTGTTTTGTTTTGTTTTTTGAACGTCCAGAGGACCAGACTTAGCTTTTTTAGATCATGCAAAGGTGTACTTAGAACAATTTTATAGACAAATTATACTATTTACACCCTGATGCTGCTCAATAATCCAGGTAGAAAAATCCAAAAAAGCTGAGTCTGGTCCACTGGACATTCAAAAAACAAAACAAAACAAATAAATAAATAAATAAATAAATAAAGCAAATGGTTCCATTTATGATTGGTTTTGTTGTTGTTGCTTTGTTTTGTTTTTTGAATGTCCAGAGGACCAGACTTAGCTTTACAGTCACAGTGGAGTCACGTCACGTCTGCTTGGAGGGGGAAATAACAGAAAATAATTAAGAAGCACTGATTGAAAGAAATTAGGTCAATTTGTCCTCCAGTAGTCTAACCCTATGGCAGCATAGCAAGCCAACCCTAACTATGGGATTTATCAAAAGGAAAGTCTTAATCCCAGTTTTAACAAGCACATAGATGTTTAACAACCTGTTAAAATACACCAAAACGCAGGACATCACTTCAGAATCAGAAACAGAATAAGCTTTATTATCACTCGACCAGAATACAGTGAAATTATGTTTGTGCAGTTGTCCGTAAGATGAACGGTGTGCACGTTGCTGCTGCTGAGAAGCGCGGCCCCTGTTCTTTATCAGAATACTTCTAGAAAGAAAAAGGGAATAACCAGGAGGATAAATGGTGGTGTTACAAAAAACATCTCTTCACAACTTGTCCTATCAGGACACAATTTGAGACACCAAAAAACTCTACCAGCAGCACGTTCAAAAACATGATTACATATGTATTTGACGTCAAAGTGTTGACTTCTACTTTATTCAAAATTTTCTGGGGGAGGAACCCCAGACCCCACAGGCAGGCACATCTACTTTTTGTGTTCTGGCATCGATCGGTTTAAAAATGTAGCCCTGTTACTTGGTAATGCTGTTACTTGGTAATGCTGTTACTTGGTAATGCTGTTACTTGGTAATGCTGTTACTTGGTAATGCTGATGTGATTCTGTTCAGTTTTCTGTAATAATCTGAATAAGTGCCAGTACATTATGTTCATTATGTGAATAAAGTTTTAAAGTCATACCTGCAAACTCAGAAGGGATGAAAAAGGTGACAAACCTAGTGCCTGCCCCCCACCCCCCCAGAAGATTTTATAATTTTTAACATGTTTAAATTAAGCATTCAGGTACACCCAAAGGAGAAAATTTGAGGAAAAGACAAACATGCTTCAGGTAAGACATTTACTAACATCCGTCTCCTTCTCCCATCGTTTTCCTTTCCACTGTTCCTTCCTCTTCACTGATTGTAACTATTTTACTTTCCAGAAAACTTGTTAGGCTTCTTTCTCCATAACACCATATTTCTCCGTCAAGGTGCTCCCTATAACACGATCAGCTGGACTTTTCAAATCGTAAGGCAAAATCTTGTCACGCACAATACAGAGGCGTTAGCTAAGATGCTCTGTTTCTGACACACATCGTAACACACACCCGCTGGTCTACAGCTGACATCACTAGCATAGCTGTAAGCTAATGCGCAACACAGAGGCGTCTCCACCTCCTCCCCCCACCCCGACAACAAAACCCCCGAAGAATTGAGCACCTGCTCCACTAAGTGGCTGAGGGGGAACGCAGTTTCTTAAGCCTGGACTACACCTCAGCGTACATGAAGTACGCCACTGTACGTGCGCATTTTGTGCGCATGTTTTCGCTGCTATAGCTCGGCTTTTATCAGCTTTCAAACGCTCTCGCTCCAGATCCTTGTTGTAATATGAGCAGCTGCGCGCGGAGGGGACTCAACTGAGCTCGCTGATTGGTCACTTGCTGACACGCCTACTGAAATGATTGACAGCTTTCAGTCAGCTCAGTGAAACCTCGAGAATGCATCATGAGCAGCTCGCTGAAGACCGCTGCGGTGTTCTGATGCGGTGTTTCTACTATATATGTTATAAAAAGTTATCTCAGAAATAAAAATAATAACAGGGAGCGCTTTTCCTGCAGCACACAGTCCACCAGGGAATATTTAAAACATTGCGCACCCAGGTAGGACCTGAATTCATTCATTTCAGTCATCGAGTGAACGGAGGAAGAAGCGGTTACTTGACTTTAGGCAAAAAAACAAAAGAAAAGGCCCGATCAGCGATAAAGAAGGGGAATTTATTTCATTTGTGTAACATACAAAACAGTCCGGCGCCGGGGAAGTTTATGGTCAGACACCGCGCAAGCGTCCGCGGTCGTAAAAAAAAAGCTTTGCGCGTACATGCCCTGAGGGGCTACGCGGGGCTACGCTTTTGCCTTGACGTACGTACGTGGCGTATAGGCGTACTCCATGTACGCTTAGGTATATTTCGCCCTTTAAAGGGAAATTATGACATCCACCACACCTCTGACCCCACCCCCAAAAACAAAAACTCTTCGATCTGGACGATTCACATAAATGGCATCTTTCAGTTAGAAATGGGCAAATTTCGGTGAAAAGCAACGTTTGCTACCCCATGTTTAAAAGTATAAAAATTGTATTAACACTATTAAAGAATAGGTTTTGCTCGTTTTGCTTTTACTAAACCAGTTTTACTATCGAGCTGCCGCCCAGTGCATCCACTGGGTGGCAGCAGCAACAGTTTGATCAGACAAGATGAGAGACAGATCTCAACAGCAACATCCCGCTAGGAAAGACATACCTCTACCAGAGCAAACAGCAGGCAATCTTAGTGATTTTTACAGAGGCTTTTAAATGTATGAAGCAAAGCATCACTAAGTGAGCTGATATAAAAATCTAATGTATAGCGATAGAAGTAAAACAAACTAACAAAACAAAAAATACTGAGAGGAATGCTTTATTTATGATGTAATAGTTATGGAATCAAAAACTGCAATATGGTCCATTTTCTCCTAAGGAGCATTAGAGGGTAGAATAGATACTGTGGGGTTAAGAGTTTTTGAAACAAAAATAATTTTTTTTTAGTATTTTTAGGCTTCGTCAGAAGTTGACTGACAACACACACAAAAATAAATAAATAAATAACCAAATAAATAAATAAATAACCAAATAAATAAATAAACATTAAAAAATAAATGTTTGGCTGATGATCCATGAGGCCTTTCAAGGTAAACTTATCCTTAAATGAATATGCAGTTCATAAAAAAGAAAAAAAAGAAAAAAGAAAATGTGTAAATCTGCAGACAAAAATGTATATATATAATACAATAACTTCATTTTGTAGGTTGCCTATGTGTTGCCTGTTGTTTGTTTGTTTGTTTGTACAGCACTTTGGTTGGCCTTGTCGCTGTTTTAAGTGCTCTATAAATAAAATTGTATGGTATGGTAATATCATCCTGATAGACAGGAAAGAAAACAATGGCATACTTAAAAGCTTTAAGAACAAAGTTGATCTGAAAAAGAAAAATTTAATGAGAAGAGAATCCACTCGGTTTGTTTGTAATTTTATCTACACTTGCCTAATTGGTGGATTTGGTATGTCATATTTAAACTGCTGAACTCAAATGTAATTCCTTTAAATGCAAAGTGTTTGAGATTGGACTCACACCATCAGGAATCAGATTTTAGAAGGACCAGTGCAGCCATGATCCTACCTGGTCATGAACTCTTCAAACTTGGAGCTGGTCAGGTTGAGACTGGACCAATGAGTGTCGGCCACAGGCTTGTGTTCTGGTGGGCCAAGGTAGGCCAACAGGGTCGCCATCTTGTCAAAGGGTCGCCTACCTACTGCCTTGTGGTCTCTGGAAGAAGTTAGCAATAAAGCTTTTCCATGACAAAGATCGTCAGTGATGATCAGCAAAACAAAAACTGTAAAATTGTCCTTACCTGTTACTGGACAGGTATTGTCCAATCCTCTCCTGGTTGTTCCACAGCAGACGGTGAAGGGCCAGGACGTTCCCATCACTGATGAAGGACAAGCTATGGTTGATTGAATCACTGGGAGGAGAGTCGGATGCTATGTCTAAGAAAAACCTGTAGCAGAAAGCAAAGAACACAATGAACTTTACAGTTTTTCTCTAGATCTGACTAAACTAAGCTATACACAGAAAAATCAGTCCATATGGACTGAAGCACGATGTAGCTGGACAACTTGATAATCCATTCCAAATCCATTCCACTTGATTAATAGGAGAATACTCAAACCACTAAAAGACACTTCGGGGGTTTCTGGTTACCAACAACTCCACACAGCATGCAGCATTTCTCCTCGGTCATCTGCCTTGGCAGGGCACTCACGGGGGGAGGAGGGGGGAATACCTCAGTTTTGTGTACCGGGTACTAGCTTAGTGCCACGTTAGGGCTGGGCGATATCTCAATATTTTTAAAATATCAAGATACATTTTTTTTTTGGTGATATAAGTTGAGACGATCTCGATATACCGGTAAACTATATAGTTTTATACTGTACATGTACATGGGAATCCTGCCGTCTCTCTCTCGCAGGCGGCCCCCCTCCTTCTTCATCTTCCACACTAACAAGATGGCTAACGCTTTAGTAGCCGTCTTGTTAGCTGCTAAGGACCGTGTCTTCAGTGACATGATAAACTGCTGATTTATTAATGTTGCGCTTCCTCTCTGTGTTCTTCTAAAGACACACAGCATGACTAAATGAACTCTGAACCATTTCAAATAAAAATATGTGTCTGTTGTAGCTTCAAGGTTCAAAGTGGAGACTCACTTTACAGCAGCTTCACACAGGCTGACTAACGTGAAGCAGCACAGCTGAATGGATTGTATTTATAAAGCACCGTTCTATCTTATCAAGACACTCAAAGCTCTTTACAACACAATCTTTGTCCTCATTTACCCATTCGTGCCCTCTACTAGATCTCTACTAAGAATAATCAGAGCTTTATCACATTCATACACTGATGGGACACATATCAGAGGCAATGAGGGGTTCAGTGTCTTGCCCAGGAGCACTTCAGCATGTGACTGCTGGTGGAATTGAACCCCCAGCTCTCCCATTGGAGGATGACTACTCTAGCCTCTCAGCCACACCTGTCCCCAGCTGAAGAGGATTATTGTTTAATATATGTAAATAGATGTCTAAAAAATAATCTATATGTAATTAGTTTATTTTTTAGGCATTTATTTTGTACAGTTACAGCTGTTAATAAATGTGCCTGTGTGACAATTGGGACAAAACTTTGACTTAAATATATTTTTGTTCTTACCTTATGGAAAGAAAAAAATGATCGAGATGTATATCGTATATCGCGATTTTTGTAAAAATAAAAAAATAAAAAATCAAGAGATTAATTTTGGTCCATATTGCCTAGCCCTATGCCACGTTAGTGATGGCAGTTGTTTACTAATGTGGGGGTTTGGATGTTAGGATGTGTGAGAGAAGCGGAGCGCTAAGTCTGTAGCATCATAAATGGTAAATGGACTGTACTTATAGTGCCTTTCTATTTTATCAAGATACTCAAGGTGCTTACACTACAACCTGTGCCCTCATTTACCCATTCATACAGTACTCTAATAGATCTTTATAAAGAATAATCAGTGCTTTAGGTCAAATTCATACACTGATGGGATAAACATCGGAGGCACTGAGGGGTTAAGCGTCTTGCCTAAAGATGCTTCAGAACATGACTGCTGGTGGAATTGAACACAAAAACTCTTGCATTGGAGAATGACTGTTCTAACCACTCAGCCACAGAGGCTCAGCTTCTTAGCTAACATGTCAGTAGCACGCCGCTTGCTTAGCACTATGTTTGTTCCGACAGTTTTCAACATGTGTGTATGTGTGTGTGGTGTTGTGGGGGGTGGCGGCTCACAAGGAGAGCTGTTGGTCTTGTGCTGTGCTCTCTAAAACAGTTACTGAATGAAGTGTTTACTTATGTAGGTAAACGTAGATGTTTAACAACATGTGAAAATACATCAGAAAGCAGGAAATGACATCTATCATGGCACCCTAGTGTGTTTGTGGCAATATCTGGTGATTTTAATCATGTCTTACTCTTTGCTACACTTACAACATTCCAACAGTATGTCAGCTGCTCTACCAGACAAAACAAAACGCTAGACTTCTTTTTTGCAAATATTTCTCTTATCAAAATATAAACTACTTGTTCAGAGGCCACCTGTAATAAAGAGAACAGTGAGACAATGGTCAATGGAAGCTGAAGAAACCCTGCAGGGTTGTTTTGAGGCTACAGACAGTGATACACTGTGCCAGCCACATAGAAAGGTTATCATTGCCAGGACTGAGTGTGTGACCAACTATATACACTTCTGTGTAAATAACACCACCCCCACCAGAACAGTGAGATGCTTCCACAAAAACAAACCCTGGATCACCACTAACCTGAAGGAACTGCTAAACAAGAAAAAAGAGCCTTCACGGAGGGAGACAGGGAATTATTGAGGAGTGCACAAAAGCAACTAAAAGTCAAGATAAGAAACAACAAGGAGGTGTACAAGAAGCAGCTGGAGAGCAAGCTCCAGCAGAACAATATCAGAGAGGTGTGGTCAGAGATTAACAAGATCACAGTCTTCAAGCAGAAGGAAAATCAGAAGGATGGAAGCCTGGACAGAGCCAGTGAACTGAACACATTCTTCAATAGGTTCAATTCAAGAACAAGTTCAACAGCCTCCACTCTTACCCACAGCCAAACAGACATATCACCCTCCTTTGACCCAAGACTGTCCGGTCACACCTCAAGTATTATATCTACCACCTCAGTCATGTACCCATCTTCATCTACATGTTGGTCTTCAACCAAATCAGAATGCTGATAATTCCTTTGCCTCCTCCCTCAGTGTCTCTAGGGCTACGTTCACACTGCAGGTCTTAATGCTCAATTCTGATTTTTTTTAAAAAATCCAATCTTTTGGTGTGAACGTTCACACTACATTTTAAATGCGACCTGCATCAGACTCCAGTGTGAATGATCTACATTGCAGAAGCGACCCGCATGTGCAGAAGAAAACGTGTCTCAGAACGTGACACGTAGCACCCTGTGTTTGCAGAAGTAAATATGGACGCGACAGTTTTCAATGCGTCTTCGGTAATTTTGAAGTTGTTGTCCAATCGGGGAAAGCTAAACATCCAAATGATTAAAGGCAAAAGAAAACTGAGAAGAAAGCGAGCAAAATTTTTAGTGATGGCGATTTTTGGAGCTGTGGCTGCTACCTCTGTTCAGAGGGGTGTATGGATGCGGAGTAGGAGCCAAGAGTGGTGGGACTTTGACGTGAGAGACTTAAGAGACACACAGTTTCTTCAAAATTTTGGTGCTGCACGGTGATGCAAAACTCAGATGTAAGTCACATGAGCGCTCACACTGCAGTCGCTTTGAAAACATCAGATATAGGGCGGCCGTGGTGTAGTGGTAATGGCAGTCGTCTCCCGATCGGAAAGTTGGCGGTTCGACTCCCGGGACCCGCACCATGTGTCGTTGTGTCCTTGGGCAAGACACTTAACCCTGAGTTGCTCCCGGTAGGACTGGAAAGCACCTTGCATGGTAGTCTGCCGCCACCGGTTTATGAATGTGTGTAGCATTCAATATATGTGTAGCACTTTGAGATTTTCAGTAATGAAAAGTGCGTTATAAATTGAATTAATTATTATTATTATTATATATCCGATTTAAAACCACATCCTGAAACGGTCTGGGTCAGATTTGAATAAATCAGATTTGTTGCGTTCAGACTGTCACAAAAAAATCGGATAAGGGTCAGATGGGGCAAAAAAAATCGGATTTGGGTCGGATTTGCCTGCAGTGTGAACGTAGCCTAGAAGTCAGGTGAGGAAGCAGTTGGAGAGACTGAACCAGAATAAAGCTGCAGGTCCAGATGGTGTTAGGTCCTGAAGGTCTGTGCAGAGCAGCTCTGTGGGGTTCTGCAGCACCTCTTCAACCTTAGCCTGACCCAGGGGAAGGTTCCAGTGTTGTGGAAAACCTCCTGCCTTGTTCCAGTAAAAAAAGAAAACTCATCCATCAGTCCTCAATGACTATAGACCTGTTGCCCTGACATCCCACATCATGAAGGTCCTGGAGAGACTTCTGTTGGTTCACCTGACTAAACAAACAAGCAAATATCTGGATCCACTGCAGTTTGCTTATCAGCATGGACTTGGAGTAGAAGATGCCATCATACACCTGCTTCAACAAACTCACTGTCATCTAGAAAAGGCAGACAGCTCTGTGAGAGTCATGTTCTTTGATTTCTCCAGTGCATTTAACACAATCCAGCCTGATTGTCAGAAACTCCAGAAGACTCAGGTGGAGGTCTCAACAATCACCTGGATCAAAGACTACTTGACAAACAGACCACAGTTAGTGAGACTGAAGGGTTGTGTGTCTAACCAGGTGGTCAGTAGCTCAGGAGCACCACAGGGGACTGTACTCTCACCATTCCTTTTCAATCTGTAATACACCTCAGATTTCCAGTACAAAACAGACTCCTGTCATCTGTAGAAATATTCAGGTGACTCTGCAGTGGTTGGGTGTATCAGAGATGGACAAGAAGCTGAGTACAGTACAGGGAACTGGTGGACCACTTTGTGGCATGGTGCAGAAACCATCATCTCATCTTGAATGTGAACAAAACAAAGGAGTTGATTGTAGATTTCAGGAGAAACAGGAACAGGTCCAACCCCATTTCCATAATGGAAGAAGAAGTGGAGGTGGTGGAGAAGTATAAATACCTTGGGGTTCACCTGGACAACAGACTGGACTGGAAATGCAACAGTGAAGTGTCTACAAGAAGGGACAGAGCAGACTGTACTTCTTGAGGAAGCTGAAGTCCTTCAGTGTTTGCAGCAAGATGCTGCATGTCTTCTACAAGTCTGTTGTAGAGAGCTGTCTCTTCTGCCATCATCTGCTGGGGTAGCAGCACCAGAGCAAGTGACTTAAAAAAGATCAACAAGCTCATAAAGAAGGCTGGCTCAGTTCTGGGGACTCCTCTAGAACTTTTGGAGATGATTGTACAAAGAAGGATTCTTCATAAAGTGAAGAACATTACAGACAACCCTCAGCATCCTCTTCATCAGACTGTCATACAACAACAGTGTCTTCAGTCAGAGGCTTCTTCAGATCTGCTCTAAGACAGACTGCTACAAGAGATCCTTCCTGCCCACAGCCATCAGCATCTAGAACAACTCTTTAATGAAATCAGGATGATGAGTTACAACATTTTATTTCCCTCTGGGATTAATAAAGTACTTTTCAATTTGAACTTAATCTACTTTAATCAAAATTTTCTGAGGGAGGACCACCACCAGACTCACCCCCTAGACCTCACCAGTGTGTCCCCCACCACATTACAAACACTTCTGATGCTGATGCTTCTATACACTGTAGTGCTGGACAATAATTCAATATCGATATATCTCGCGATATACTTTTATTCAATAACGATGATAGGAATTTTAAGCATATTTTCGATATTTCGATAGGATTTTACAGCGTTTCACTGACGCTTTTTTTTTTTCTGTTCGGGTTGAAGCGGCTGCTTCAGTTTCAAACCGGACAGAAAAAGCTGCGACACAACTACGTAAGTGCGTGGTGACGTAGATATTACGCAGAGCTAGAGTCCAGCAGGCGTTAGCGGTAGCAGGCTAAGCTAATCTCCAATGCGCGTTAAGTTTTCACTTCAAAACGAGTGCCCATGACCATCAGAATGTGACTGAACAAAGTTTCACAAGCGAAGACAAAGCAGATGACATCACTGATGAGAGAGTAAAGATT
Source organism: Garcialebias charrua (assembly GCA_038048925.1). Classification (NCBI taxonomy): domain Eukaryota; kingdom Metazoa; phylum Chordata; class Actinopteri; order Cyprinodontiformes; family Rivulidae; genus Garcialebias; species Garcialebias charrua. The sequence goes on along the minus strand of JBBPBX010001894.1, from coordinate 5,756 downwards.
AATTTGTGGGTGTGGAAGTGGTTCAGCTTTCTAAGATCTGTTAAACTGCAGGTTTCTTCTGCAGCAAGGTCCTACTCGGTCTCTTTATGCTGCAAAACGTGACGGAGAGTCGTTCTAAGTAATAATAATAATAATAATAATGAATTCAATTTATAATGCACTTTTCATTACCGGTAATAAAAATCCCAAAGTGCTACAAAGTGCAACAAAAGCAAAAATGAAATAAAACAAGTGATAAAATCAAGTAAAATCAATAATAATATCAACTAAGATCAAAGACAAAATCATGTGGAGGCAGAATAGGCCTGCTTAAATAAATAAATAAAACAAGTGATAAAGTCAAGTAAAATCAATAATAATATCAACCAAGATCAAAGATAAAATCATGTGGAGGCAGAATAGGCTTGCTTAAAAAGAAAAGTCTTTAAGCTGTTTTTAAAGTCAACCAGTGACTGTGGAGCTCTCAGGAAGTCAGGGAGGGAGTTCCATAGGTGGGGGGCAGCCACACAGAATGCCCGGTCTCCCATGGTCCTTAATTTGGTTCGTGGAATGTGAAGTAGATTACTGTTCTGTGATCGTAGAGACCGTAACTAGCGGTGGGAACTAGGCATGTAAGGTTGTAGTGGGTATACCGAACCTTTTCGGTTCGGCACGTTCGGTTCGGTCCACCTGCGTACCGTTTCGGTTATTTTTTCACTCATTGAACGTTAATATATGCGCCGCGGAACAAAATTTCCTGGGCGCGTTTCAGCACGGAGCTATTATCGCGAAGCACGCGCTGCTCGCGCAGCCTTTAGCCGTTAGCTTCTCACTACGGTCTCCTGTTTGGGGAACGTTTCTTGTTAAAAGACGAGCGGCGCGCACATTCAAAGCTGTGTGTGTGGACTGTTGTTTCATGAAGAGACTGGCTCTGCAGCAGACAGCACGTCTCACGTGAACGCGCTTGAAACTACGTCATCGGAATGTGAACGAGCAGCTTGCAACAGCGCTAATAAGAACAGCTGCATTTAAACTACTTTTATCAGGTAAATCATATCAGTCCAGAGCAATAACACAAACTGAGTTTTTAAATATCTGAATCTCTGTCTGAATGTTGTTATTATGCGCAGGCTTTAAAGTTATTGATCCTCGCTACGAACACCCATCACTCAAAAAGTGCAGAACTTTATGAAAAAACTAAACTGATAACAAGACCTGGAGCAAAGCCCTGCCCTAATGATGAGTGAGAGATTCAACCGTTCAAGAAGAGGTATTGTTCTTTTATTATATTATCTGTGGAATGTTCTGGAGAGTGATGTTAAAAATGCAAAATCAATGTATACATTTAAGAAAAAGGTCAAAAAGGACTTGCTCAAAAACTATATATGATGTAGCTTAGTGTGTTTGTGTATTACAGTTAGAAAAATTAAGTAGTTATTCATTTTGTGATGTAGTTTGTGTATTACAGTTAGAAAAATTAAGTAGAGTTATTCATTTTGTGATGTAGTTTGTGTATTACAGTTGAAAAATTAAGTAGAGTTATTCATTTTGTGATGTAGTTTGTGTATTACAGTTAGAAAAATTAAGTAGAGTTATTCATTTTGTGATGTAGTTTGAAGGTTATCATTGTTTGAACAAACTGTGAAATAAGGGGCAGATATAATAAGATTTCATCTTCTTTCTGCTCCTTTCATTTTATCCTACTTGTATTCTTGTATCTGATGAAACTGTTTTGTATTGTTCTTTTAAAATGAATGAATAAACATCAAATCAAAATTATCTAAATAATCTTTTTTATTCAAAATCATAATCTTATTAACTTTTTTTTTATTGTGTTTTATTTCCAGTCTGGGACAGACATCCACCAGAGATCACCTGCAGCTAAGAAGTGTGTGATGACTGAACTGAACTCTGAACTTTTCCAGCACCTGTCCCACCAAGAAGAGGTTGTGAGTACAGTAATGAGGACAAATACAGCCACACTGATGCTACTGGACAAAAACTTGATTAGTTAGATTGTAAACAGTCTGTTGCTGCTTATTGTTCTGACTGTTATTGTATTTATTAAGATTTTTATTATTGTTAAAATAGTTTTATTGTAGAGTGCTGTTTATTTAAAATATCATCCAAATGGGTCACTTTTATTTATTACTACAATACTGTACAGTACAAACGTATTTTTGGCATATTTTCAAAATAAACATTTTGTAAGTCTTTATTTTGTCCTTTTTTTTGTACCGAAAATAAACCGAACCGAGCCCTCCTTGTAGTTGAACCGAACCGAAATGTGATTTTAGCGTACCGTTACACCCCTAGTGGGAACATCTAACTTGTTTCATCTGAAGAGTTTCCACTCGATAGAATATGATGAGTCAGAAGATGAAGCACAATAAAGTTTGAGCCAACGTGTCCCTGAAACTGATGTAATGAAACAACCCCCTAGCTCTGCATGTTTTGTTTTTTTAATTCATTCATTCAAAATAAAACAAATTTCATAAGAAAAGAAAAAAAAGACATTTAATAAAAAGGTGCAGAAAGAAGAAAAAATTCTTATATCTGCCCCTTATTTAAAATAAAAAAACAAAATACTGTATATACAAACAACAATAACAACCTTCACTTGAACAATCTCCAAACTGAAAACAAAAAAAACTTCAGGTATCCTTCACCTGCACTATACCTCTCCAACAACTTTAATCATCTTTTAAAACATATACATAGTTGTATAAATGTTTATGGTGATATCAAGTCAACTCCACAATCCTGTTTCCTGAATTACAACACAGCTCCTTCACACAAGTTCTAAATGGAGGTTTTACAAACATTTACATTCTCTTCAGGTTATAATGACTCTTTTTTTAAAACAAATTTTAACTGAATATTTGGGGGTAATATTTTTACGTTTTATACATGACTTGTAAAATACTATGTTCAACTAAATCATAAAATTGTAATAATTTCAATTGATGAAATAATATATTTGTTGGGTGACCATAGCACTTTCTACTAATAATTCTTATAGCTCTATTTTGTAAAATAAAAATAGGATTTGTAATTGTTTTGCATGCTGAATTATGAGTGTTTGGTATTAAAATGTTTCCTGACTAACTTTATCAATTTTTATGTTAAGAGTTAATGTTTTTTGCAACACACACAATCCCTGGAGTAAATATTTTAGTTTAGTGTCAAGAAACTATTTGCAATTAGGTTTTATCAGGCACAGAGTTATGTGCTCGTTTTCTTCACATGACCTTGTAGCTTTCTTGGTAGGAGATGAAACAGTAAGCCTTTAAGCGGTGCCTAGCACCACTCTGAAAAACAAGTTTGAATGAAGTCATCACACGCACCCCATAAGGTATAAATTAGGAGTGCTCAGATGAACATGTTGGAGTCAACCGTGGGTTCTGATCCAACGCCCGGTGTGCATTGATGACTATCTCCTGCCGAACAGCGCGGCTCCCCTGTTCAGTGTCAAGGTGAGGAAATACTGTAATTTGTTACACGTCAATGCCTAAGTGTGTGTATTTAAGTTTTACTGTGGCGAGATTAAACAGACACTTTGATCTTAGCAGGAAAACTGTTTGTGTGTGACTTGTATGTTTATTGTACATCTGAGGTGACTTGTACAACTGTATGTGTTTTTACTTTTTTCCTTTTATTTGTCACAGTTTTCTTTAATAAATGACACCATTATTTTTAAGGGAGTCTGTGTTTGTTTTCTTCTAAACAGCTGTGCCGATCCTTCACAAACCTGAAAAATGATTTAAAACAATAAACATTTGGTTTGATTTGAAATATCATAAAACACATGCTTTTTCCCAAACTTCAATACAATAGATTAAATATGGAACAATCATTACATTATACTGTACAATATATTCAAAACTTTGTCATTCAAAAATTATTTTACTTTATACAGTAATGTAATTGATTTTGTTATTTTTATTCTTAAGTAATTTCCATGAACTTTCCATGTCAGCTTCTCATCAATAACGACACCCAAAAGTTCTATTTCATCCCTCCTGACCGCCAGAGGGCAGCGCTGAAGCACTGAATATTCCCTTTGCGCATGCGTTGTTCGAGTAATTATATCAACAATGTCACACAGGTATGACCGGATAAGCAATCAAGAGGCTACTTAGCCTAGCGTTATCAGTTAATTCAGTCCCTTTTTTCTTCTCACGCGCGTTCGATCCAAGGCTACAGGCATTTGGATTTTCTTTCTCACCGTCGCTGGAGGCCCGATTGCCTGTTGAGCAGTGTGTTCACCCTCTGTGGGCCATGACAGTTTCACCTTTATTAAGGTATTTCAGTGGGCTATGGTGGCTTCGCCCCTCTCCCAAACCACAGTGTTGCTAATGTGGTTCAACACTAGTGAGTAACTTTTGCTTATTTCGCAGCCCCGTCCGCCCTCGGAGGCTACCGTGTGGTTCACGTGAGTAGTCTTTACTTTGCCTTGACTGCGGTTTGTTGCCATTGGTGTGGCTCCATCCGCTGTAAGAGGCAATTTCCATGTGAGATCGACACGTGGGTAAGTATTATTTCTACTGAAGTTTATTGTGTAGCCAGCTGTGTTCTGGTCTTGTTTACTTTAAGAAGGCGAGCTTTCGTGCACCTTCCAAAAACTATTCATAAACGCTTCTACCGAAGTTTATTGTGTAGCCAGCTGTGTTTCTGGTACTATTTACTTTAGAAGGCGAGCGTTCGCGCACCTTCCAAAAACTATTCATAAACGTTTCTACCGAAGTTTATTATGTAACCAGCTGTGTTTCTGGCCTTGTTTACATTAAGAAGGCGAGCGTTTGCGCACCTTCCAAAACCTATTCATAAACGCTTCTACCAAAGTTTATTATGTAGCCAGCTGTGTTTCTGGCCTTGGTTTACTTTAAGAAGGCGAGCGTTTGCACACCTTCCATACACTATTCATAAACGCTTCTACCGAAGTTTATTATGTAGCCAGCTGTGTTCTGGTCTTGTTTACTTTGGGAAGGCGAGCGTTCACGCACATTCCATAAACTATTCACTTTCACCAACCTCATACACAGTTGGGCTGAACTAACGGTGCTAGTCTGAGTTTTGGCCTTGTTTTTGATTGGTGAAGGTTAATGTTTCTCGTACCCGCTCCCAATTCACTTTCACCAACCTCATACACGGTTGAGCTAAGCTAACGGTGCTAGTCTGAGCTTTAGCCTTGTTTTTAATTGGTGAAGGCCAGCGTTCCTCGCACCCTCTCCCAATTCACTTTTGCCAACCTCGTAAGTGGTTGGGCTGAACTAGCAGTGCTTGTCTGAGTTTTGGCCTTGTTTTTTAATTGGTGATGGTTAGCGTTTCTCGCACCCTCTCCCAATTCACTTTCGCCAAGCTCATAAGCAGTTGGGCTGAACTAGCGGTGCTAGTCTGAGTTTTGGCCTTGTTTTTTAATTGGTGAAGGCTAGCGTTCCTCGCACCCTCTCCCAATTCTCTTTTGGCCTACCTCATGAGCGGTTCGGCTGAACTAGCGGAGCTAGTCCTGAGTCTTGGCCTTGTTTTTTAATTAGTGAAAGCTAGCGTTTCTCGCACCCTCTCCTAATTCACTTTCGCCAAACTCATAAGCGGTCCCTTTGAGTTTTGGCCTTGTCTTTTATTGGTGACGGCCAGCATTCACGCACCCTCTCCCGATTCATTTCTGTTGGTGAAGGCTAGCGTTAGCGCACCCGCTCCCAATTTACTTATCACCAACCTTGTAAATGGTTCTGAGCTGGTGGTGCTAAGTTACTTGGCCTTGTTTTCTGTTGGTG
>JBBPBX010001893.1:85780-96500 GCA_038048925.1 Garcialebias charrua | reverse complement strand
CAAAAGATTGGAAAGCGATGCAGGACTGTTTTGTATGTGACACAAATGTATTAAATTCCCCTTCTTAATCCCTGATCAGGACTTTTTTTTTTTTCAAAAGTCAAATAATCGCTTCATCCACCGCTCTGTACCGCTCCCTCTGCCGACTGCTGCGAATGAGGAAATACAGCTGTCACGAGTGAATTAAAGTAGGGTTCAACATGGCTGCCCGAGGCTCTGAAGATTTCCTGGTCTTCTGGTGTGCTGGACTAGCGCTTCTTGGTTTTATTTTATTATTTTAGAACGTTTTATTAACATATAAACACAGAATATTGAAGCGGCTCCGAGCGGACATGCAGCAGGGGGCGGAGCAGAACTCAAGTTCAGCAGAAGCACGGACTGTGCAAGACAATACCACCTTTCTGCAGAATGCTTTTCCCTGTTGAAAATATTTCTAAGTCCCAGCGTTCTCCAGAAACTGCCGACGGCACCTTTAATGATGTAGATTTTTAGTCATTAAACAAAAACACATATACTTATTCTTGCTATTAATCTATACAAATAAAATTGTTATTTTTAAATTTGTCCCAACTTTTGGCATGTGTTGGTCAAATACTTGTCTGTGATGAGCCTTAACTGTTGCCTTTAATTATCATTTAATCATGTCACTGTGCAGCCTGTAATTGAGACTTTAGAAACAAATGTTTGCTTGAAGTTCATAATTTGATTTTCAGGATCTAGTAAAACAGGTAGCCTATGCCACATACTGTACCTCTGGATGCCTGTGCAAAATGGTGATTGAGATTTTTTTTAAATTCCAAAATAAAAGGTCAATGTGTCCTTGGAGCTGTTATTTCCAGGGTGCCGAGTTTTAATTGTGTTTTTATTTAACACAAAGTTAATATACAATATGTTTAATGATGTAGACAACTTAGGAAAACTGGCCTGGAGCGTCAGAGATGTAGAAAGACTTGTCTTCTGTGGATGCAAATATGGAAACTTTATCACATACATGATGTAAAAATGTTTTTCATGTACAAATGGAGCTATAAAACCCACTGTATGACAGAGAAAATAAAAAGGCTGTTTTTAAAATGTATGCTTTTTTTTTTTTTTTTACAAATTACAAACTCTATATTGATCACATTTTGGTTTTTGAATGCAATGATGATTTCTGCATTTTAAAAGATGGAAAATATGAGTTTGGGTTTTGTTAAATAAATAAAAAATCACTAAATCTGGATAAAAATAAACCCTCTAAAGTCAAACAGTTTTTTTTTTTCTTTTTTTTTCTTTTTCAGAGCAATATGTTCAGACTTCTAAGCTTTTTTTATGGGGGTGGTGGTGGGGGGGATCCTTTTTCATAATTCTGCTGCGATTTAAGCTTTATCACATCAAAACAACATGAACCTTGAGTTTAACTAAAAACATTTATTTGCTTTGTACAAAAATAGAAAATAAAGAAACAAGTGTGTGCAGAGATGAAAAGAAACAAGTGTGTGCAGAGATGAACTGACCCACGGTTGGGACTAAAGTGCAACAGTAGAATTGATTGGATGCCACAACAAATTTATTAATTTATTTCTACAAGCAAATCACACATTCGACACGGCTGAACTTGAACATGCAGACGAAGAAACTGACGAGCACTGATGTGCAACACACAACAAGCTGACGGATGGATGCTGCGCCTTCAAAATGTTGTTTCCCCCACATTTTTATTCCAGCAGCCTGCAAGTTGTCAGATATTTTTCCTTCAAAATCAAAATCGTGGCAGTATTTTCTAATAAATTCCTCGATGCTGGGTGAAGGTTGGCTGCAGAAAGGAGACACGCTCAGTCTCTGATTGAGATCAATAGGTTTCCACAGTGCTCGCTGCTCACTCTGCTCCACTGCAGCATTACTCAGCCTTCAGCCCAGACTACATAAATTTCACAACTTCTGAATGTCTGAATGTGACAAATCAAAGTAGTTCCAATCAGGCATAAGAAAATTAGTCAAATTTGATTCTACAAGTATCTGTTTTGTTTCCTTTGTTATTTTTCCATCACAACCCCATAATGTAACTGTTAATGGGTGTTGGCCCGTGTAGGTGACATTGTTCAGCATTTAACGCCAGCTGCATTCGCCTCCTCTGCTGAGTGGATTATGAATGTCTTAGAAGACCCACTGCGTCTGTGTCCTGGAGAGTCTCTGTTGGGACTTGAAGGACTCACTACTTGTCCAATTTGGCAGACAGACAAAGCTGGCTTTTTGGCTATGTAATACAATATTACAACCCTTACAACTTTCTCTCCATCTGTTCAAAGTCTTGAAACCTCCTCCTGTTGTTTGCCCAAATGACTTGTGCCATGTGCCACAAATCTTAATACAGCAGCATAATCCTGTGCAACCAATAAGGCACAGCGCTCGCTCTCAACCACACTCAGTGCCTCGCCACATCTCAAGTCCCAATTTTGTGCTTCACGTCTAGTTTAGACAGAAATGAAAACACCACTGTCAATTCAAACCCCACCTGTGACTCTGAGAAGGAAGGTGGACGCTGCAGGGGGAACGGCACATTGTCTGGCTGCACAGGAAGTGTCTGCTTCCCACAGGTCCTCGACTCTCTAATACCAAATTAGCTTAATGCGTGTGTGCATGTATGTGTGTGTGCCAGGACTGATTTTTCCACCAAGGTTAATCCCTGCAGGACACAAGTTTTGGTCTTTACCTTGTCTGACAGATTGCTACAGCGTGTCATGCCAATTAGGACTCACGATCCAGCAAAGCTTTGCTTACACGTCTTACTGTAGATGTAAAAAAATAAAATAATCAACCAGTATCATACAAACACCAAGGATTGTTGAAAGATAGATCCAGTTCTTTCTTAGAATAAATTAGTTGGTCATGGGCATGAAAGAGCTGCAGCACCTACTGTATGTGGTTTTTGATCTTGGTAAGGATCACAGAGAAGGGGGAGGCGAACCAACCGGATCACCTTTTGTCACTTTTTATAGCAGAAATAAATAAAAATATGCACAATGGCCCCAAATTCAAACCGGCACCTCAGCGAAGCCACGATAATCAACAGTCTTTGGGACGTTCTAGCATCAGCTCCATCCAGTTACTCTTATTGCTCAGTGCCCAATCAGTGCTTTTAAAACTCTATTAGTAAATACAACCCAGCAGAATGTAGTGTTTGCACTAGTTACATTACTCTTGCCAACACGTGAGTTAAAGTAAGGTATCCACACTTACGGTACTTATCTTTAGAGAGCACATGGGCCACTTTGCTTCAAAGGGCCAGCATAGCTTCAATCTTATAGACAAGTGAAAGTATAGTTACCAAGCTAAACCCATAATAATGGCTAAGCTATATTTACTATACTGTTGCATGTTTCAGGGGAATTTCTGCCCCACGAAGGAGGGTGGTGGGATGTCCTGGCAGGCAGCAGCTCGGCGAGCGACATCCTGGAAGGGGCTCCGCGCATGGGATCCTGTGCTGCCGGCATCAGTGTGGGTGCCGACCCAGTGCAGCACGCGGGTGGAGGGCCTGTGGTGGAGGGCCAACTGCCTGGAGCTGTAGCCACACATCCCGATCCCCACGGCCCCCAGGAGCATAGCCACACCAGGCATGGTCCTCTCATCTGGAGGCGCCACAGGCATGTTGTGGTAGGCCTGAGTCTGACAGGAGAGAAACGAGACAACTGCATCAAATGATACGAAGCACAATGTTCTGCCCTATCAAGCCCTCCCAACAATCCTGAAGAGATTAAAAACTCATTTTGTTTTTCATTTACTAAATCCTGGCATGCCTCTTTTGACAAACAAAAAGCTCATCTATTTTGCGACAAGGACAATTTCCGTCTGACGATTATGAAGCACAGAGAGGAGCAAATAATGAAAACTTCATAGTTTCTAATGGAGGCAGGTCACAGGCAGTTAAGAAGCAATTCCTGTGGCTCAATCACCAACGTCTCATTGCTACTTACAAAGCAATGGACTGTCACAGGTTGGGTTTCCTCATTGTTATGATAAAGAATTAAAAAAATACCTACAGCTACTGTGCTAAAACAAAAGCCATTCTACAATTACGGGCACAGCAGCCTAGAAATAATTGTGGTTTATGAGTGTATTGTTAGTGCTGCTTCATCATTTTGTCACAACTGAAATTGTTACGATAATGGACAAAAAAAAAAAACAACATCTGCAATGTGGCAGCAGGAGGAAAACAACTGTCATGCACTTTCATTTATGTGCAAACCCATAAAACCAGGACCTTATAAACGAATGATCATAACTCATAATGCCTTGTTGCTTTACCGTATATACATTTAGGGGGGATTCTGCAGTTTTTGTTACAATTTTTAAAAATGTACATTTTCATATTTATGAACTGCACATTTTAAAACAACAGTTGAGTCTCCCACTCACCTGCAGCAGCCTGATGTAATTGGGAGTCAGTCTTGAGAGTCTGAAGAACATTTTGGAGCTTTCTACGACGGTCTTATTTTCTGTAAATCAGAATTAAAGACCAAAAAATAAATAAATAAAATGCTGGCTCTTTTTTCTGAAGCTCCCCTCCCTGGACTCCCAGGCCGGGAACCCCACTGACAGACTATCTGCCCGGGTGTGTCGTTTCTCTGACCTTTGCTTTACTGACTGATGCAGGACAGTCTGGTTAGCCCTTATACCATCTCCATCTGGTGTTTACATAACAGGAAAGTTGCAAGAGGTGACACTAAGAGGATTACAGGTGCTGGTACGCATGAACAAAGATGTCTATATAAACACAAGGCGCACAGTGTTAAAAAGTGGGCGTTTTGGAACATGGCACACGTTTGGACTTCAAACGTTTTAGTTCATTGTATTGGAGTATTACCCAAAGTTAAGTTTGTGTAAATTGAATTGTTATAATTATGATGCACATTTATGTCAATTTGTTTAAAAAAGATAATGAAACATTTCAGAACTATTGCATTGATTGATTTTGCTGTTATTGTTTGAATTTTGTTTTTGAAAAAAGGGGCAGATATAAGATTTATTCTTCTGCCACCTTTCATTTTATGTTTTCTTTTCATATATGTGAAATGGTTTTATATTTTTTCTTTTGGTATTTTAAATGTAAAATCAATAAAAAAAAAAAAACATAAATAAAAAACCTAACCACTGTTATAGGAGCCATTTGAAGGCAGAAGCACTGGAATCCATTCAAACCTGCTGTTTATTCCATTGATGTCTTCAGGATGGATCTCTTCTGCTTCTTCAGCAAATCTCTCTAAGCTTTAATATCTGCCGTGGCCTCCGGGCCCTCGGCTCCCAGTCTCATAATGAGGTAGCTTTGCTGTGCAGATCGTCTCTGGCCACGGATGCGAGAGAAGACAACAATCACCATCATCTTCCCGTCTCTACTAATAGGGCCCAGCTCTGCCTCTCAACTTGTGCATCCACGAGTAATTTCCAACCTTGATGATAAAGCAGCAAAGTCATTTTCCAAACTGCGTTTAATGCTAAAGCGAGAATATCACGGTGAATGTTGTGTGTGTGAGAAAACCACATTGAAATTACTGTGATGCAATAACATAAAACAAGCAAATGTGAAAGTTACTCATCCGTTAGACATTTAACTCAAAATTATGTCTGGTAGCACACAGGCCAAGTTTAGATGTTATTAGTGACAACATTTCATTTGCTGGATAAAGTAAAACCCTTGGCTTGTTTGATTACAGCACTAAAACCTAATGTTGATTTGTTTTAGAAGTATATTTCACATTATCCTATGAAATCCAATGTGTCAGAGTACATGGGTGCAACTTTCTCCTAAATAAATGAACAACATGATGCTTGGAAAAGTTATGCAGTCATGGTTTATTAAGGAATTATCTCACAGTGTTTGTAGGGCTGTATAAAGTTTCATACATTTGAATATGTACAAACCCCCAAACAAAACAGTACATTTTGTCTTAGTTATGGTGCTTATTTAAGACACTATGGTCACCAGTATAGTGTTTTAGAGAATGTAACTGAATCAAATAACTTTAAGGCAGATCAGATTGTTTGAACTTGACTGTAATAATGTTTAGATATTTCACCAGTTGTCCCTGCACTGAAATCATTCAAGCCTTTATTTTGCCTAAAGTGTGCATCAATCTGCAAAATATCACCCTTCTCTGATCTTGTATAATAATGCCACACACCTGGCCTTTATTCTCTCCTCTGGATAATGTCACAATAATCAACCAGATCCAGCAAATTAGATGTCCATCTAAAAATGGAGTCCACAGATGGTAGCCCATGTGCTAAATGGTCCATATCACACCTACAGATTTGTCTCTGTTGGTGTAACCTGCTGCTGTCTACTGGTGCATCCCATTTTTAGAACTACTGTTTCTCTGAATTTGATAAATATCACTAAGCGCTCACTCAGGTCACCAAACCATCCTGCTGAGATAATTGCTCGCCCAGACACCGAGCCACTGAAATAGCATTTAAATAGCTGTCCTGAGCTGCAGACAGGTTTGCTGCTGATGCAGAGGGTTAAGCTCCCAAGTCCCCAGGGGGTGTTGGCATAAACTGTTTATCAACAACAGCACGTTGCCATTTTGTTCCCACAAATGAAAGTGAGGGTGAGTGAAAGTGGACGTTGTGATGAGACCAAAAGATGAGGTTCACATAATGTTTTATGAAATTATATTTATACAGGATCGAGAGAGATCGGCAACTTTTCAAAAGAAAATCACAACTCAAAGACTTCACACAGGAAACCGTTTTCTGCAAGAATAAATGTGTCCTTTTATTTCGCCACAGATTACAGCAAGCAAAAGCATAAGCAACACACTTACATCTCACACAATGATTGACGCTTAAAAATACAACAAAACTCTTACAGTCGACACGAGGGTTGGAGCGCCTTTCAACCCCAAAGCAGAGTGAGCGTCAAAAACAGGCTGGGCGATCGTACGCATCCCACAGCAGACTCTGACTTCGGGGTCCAGGCTGTCTCCTTTTAAAAGTGTTTTAGATAAGGATTGCGTGAAATATCAACTAGTTTCAACAGGAACTGGACATTATCTCAGTGTCTCCCCCTCGCCTCTCAATCAACAGCTAGAACACATTACTTCCGGGCATTCCTGTGATGATGAGATCAGCAGCACAGTTTAACTGAGCGATATCTCCCAGCTCCCCGGGAGTGTGAAATAAGTCTGAACAACATTATATAAGGGAGGTTTCCCTCAAAATTACACACAATATCTGCACATATCAGACTGCATCAGAGAAAACCTATTTATGCATTATTCAAGATATGAGACCAAAAGATGAGGAGGTGACGGTTGGTCCAGAATGGAACGGTTGGACTTCCAATAGCTCCAACGGTTACAGAACCAACAGCTCTGCATCCATCCAGTTTCAGCTCAGCGGGATCAAACATGGAGGAGAACGTCAACATAAACATTTTCCCTGACAAACTCTGGCGTTTGGTGAACAGTCCAGAGATGGATGCCATCCGCTGGGACAGCCACGGTGAACTGATGGTCATCGACCAGTCGCTCTTCCAGAGTCAGATTCTGTCCGCCGGACTCCACCAAGACGTCAGCTTCAAGACCACCAACTTCTCCAGCTTCATCCGCCAGCTCCAACTGTATGGCTCCAAGAAGGAGGAGCCCACCATGATCCAGGGAGTGAAGGACGGCAGCTTCCAAACCTACCACAAGCGCATGCACCCCAGCATGTGTGAACCCAACACATCTGGGACTGCACTCCAGCATGTGTGAACCCAACACACCTGGGGCTGCACTCCAGCATTTGTGAATCCAACACACCTGGGGCTGCACTCCAGCATGTGTGAATCCAACACACCTGGGGCTGCACTCCAGCATGTGTGAATCCAACACACCTGGGGCTGCACTCCAGCATGTGTGAATCCAACACACCTGGGGCTGCACTCCAGCATGTGTGAATCCAACACACCTGGGGCTGCACTCCAGCATGTGTGAATCCAACACACCTGGGGCTGCACTCCAGCATGTGTGAATCCAACACACCTGGGGCTGCACTCCAGCATGTGTGAATCCAACACACCTGGGGCTGCACTCCAGCATGTGTGAATCCAACACACCTGGGGCTGCACTCCAGCATGTGTGAATCCAACACACCTGGGGCTGCACTCCAGCATGTGTGAACCCAACACACCTGGGGCTGCACTCCAGCATGTGTGAATCCAACACACCTGGGGCTGCACTCCAGCATGTGTGAATCCAACACACCTGGGGCTGCACTCCAGCATGTGTGAATCCAACACACCTGGGGCTGCACTCCAGCATGTGTGAATCCAACACACCTGGGGCTGCACTCCAGCATGTGTGAATCCAACACACCTGGGGCTGCACTCCAGCATGTGTGAATCCAACACACCTGGGGCTGCACTCCAGCATGTGTGAATCCAACACACCTGGGGCTGCACTCCAGCATGTGTGAATCCAACACACCTGGGGCTGCACTCCAGCATGTGTGAATCCAACACACCTGGGGCTGCACTCCAGCATGTGTGAATCCAACACACCTGGGGCTGCACTCCAGCATGTGTGAATCCAACACACCTGGGGCTGCACTCCAGCATGTGTGAATCCAACACACCTGGGGCTGCACTCCAGCATGTGTGAATCCAACACACCTGGGGCTGCACTCCAGCATGTGTGAATCCAACACACCTGGGGCTGCACTCCAGCATGTGTGAATCCAACACACCTGGGGCTGCACTCCAGCATGTGTGAATCCAACACACCTGGGGCTGCACTCCAGCATGTGTGAATCCAACACACCTGGGGCTGCACTCCAGCATGTGTGAATCCAACACACCTGGGGCTGCACTCCAGCATGTGTGAACCCAACACACCTGGGGCTGCACTCCAGCATGTGTGAATCCAACACACCTGGGGCTGCACTCCAGCATGTGTGAACCCAACACACCTGGGGCTGCACTCCAGCATGTGTGAATCCAACACACCTGGGGCTGCACTCCAGCATGTGTGAATCCAACACACCTGGGGCTGCACTCCAGCATGTGTGAACCCAACACACCTGGGGCTGCACTCCAGCATGTGTGAACCCAACACACCTGGGGCTGCACTCCAGCATGTGTGAATCCAACACACCTGGGGCTGCACTCCAGCATGTGTGAATCCAACACACCTGGGGCTGCACTCCAGCATGTGTGAACCCAACACACCTGGGGCTGCACTCCAGCATGTGTGAATCCAACACACCTGGGGCTGCACTCCAGCATGTGTGAATCCAACACACCTGGGGCTGCACTCCAGCATGTGTGAATCCAACACACCTGGGGCTGCACTCCAGCATGTGTGAATCCAACACACCTGGGGCTGCACTCCAGCATGTGTGAACCCAACACACCTGGGGCTGCACTCCAGCATGTGTGAACCCAACACACCTGGGGCTGCACTCCAGCATGTGTGAATCCAACACACCTGGGGCTGCACTCCAGCATGTGTGAACCCAACACACCTGGGGCTGCACTCCAGCATGTGTGAATCCAACACACCTGGCCACTCAGGAAGTTGCACCCTGTCATCAACACTGCCAACTTCCTTTTTATAGAGGCTTAAATCACAGGGAAATTGTGAGACCCTGTGGTGCCACCTGTTACATTCCACAACCCTGACTTTAAGAGAAACCACCCCGAACTCCTGGCGAACCTCCAGAGATGAAGCCGGCCTGGACGTCAAGAGGCGGTATTCAAGTCTTTGAGCGTTGAGAAAAGCCAGAAGAGAAAAAGTTCACCACCCCCACCTGCGAGGCTGCAGTCTCCTCCATACCATCCTGATCAGGGACGAGACCAGAAACCTCAGAACAGGACTACATGGTCAAAGAGGAGTCCTTTTCTTTGCTCCAGCCCAACACACAGCTGTGTCTCTGAGACACCAGAACTCTGGAGGAGCCTCCAGCAGCATGCAGGTTCAGCAGGGACTACTAAACCCTGAGAGCAGAGGAAGCCCATCTGTCATCAGGTTTAACCCCCACACCGCCCAGTATATGCCCCTCTGCCACCCTCCAGGTTGCCAATGCTAGAATTTAAAAACCAAATATACCAAACCTGCAGATCGAGTTGTTCTCTCCTCCAAGGTCCTACCAGGATACGGTAAACCAGGAGGCCAAAAAATCTGACATTGACGCAATTTTCCAGTTTGCAGATGAGATGATGCAAGCTTCGTCCAGTGCCCAAATTGTTCAAGTCCAGACCCCCAAGGATCCAGTCAGTGTTGAAGCCTTCCCCTGGTAGCTTTAAGGCTACGCCACATGAAAACGATACCAGCACCACATCTATTGGCATCGGCATCGGTTTCTGCAACTGTGTCCAGTGGTCAGACAGACAAAAGACGAGGACTCCGTCACTTCAGTGCCTAAACAAATCCATCTTTGAGCGCTCAATATTTCTGAAGGTTGGAACCTGACAGGAAAAATGTCTGAACAACATCTGGAGCCTCTGCTGCCTGTGTGAAGCCCTCCATCAGCAGACCCCAGCACTGGAGCTCCGAGACACAAGCATTCCATTATTTAAAGAGTCAGGTAGTCTTAATTCAGCTGTTTTTAACCCCACTGCTGATGCATGCAAATAATAAAAAACTAATGGAAAAAAAAAGAAGAAGATAAGTTTCACCAGTTTTACAAGCCATTAGGCAGACAGAATTGTTTACAAGTAAAACACAAAATGTCAAAGACAGAATTGTTTACAAGTAAAACA
>JBBPBX010001893.1:63600-83255 GCA_038048925.1 Garcialebias charrua | reverse complement strand
TACAGTAATGTGCACACATTAATAAAAAAAGTTCAGTGTTTTCAGAACTAGCAGAAATGGTCCTTCAGTAGCATCGTCTTGACTGACAGTTCTAAAGGGATGCAGTAGAGCGTCTTGTCTCCTGAATTCTTTGCAAAGGAAGAATGTCTGTGATCCAGTATTTGAAAAGCGAAACAACTGCAGTCGTTTCTTCTAAAACACAAAAAGACAGAATGAAACACTTCAGTTACAGCAGGCAACACAACAGCACTTGGTGTTTTCAGCAAAGACTTGCTGTCTTATTTGCAGATCTTTAAATCTGCCTCCTACACACTACCGTATTTTTCAGCCTATAAGTCAGTTTTTCTTTTGCATAATTTGCAGCTCTGTGACTTATACACTGAAGTGACTTATTTATGTTTCTTCCCCATGTTTATAAACCAATTTGACTGAGATGACCGTTTTCATTCATTCTGATATTGAAAATATTGAACACTACCATTTTCAGCCACTAAATGGCACTCAAGTAGTTTGGCATGCCGTTGTGTCATATAATAGGTAAAAGTGGCTATTAATGACACAATCTGCTTGCCATACTGAGCCACCTTCATCCAGCTCGCCTGGAGCAAACGTAAAATCAGCTTCATTTCAATGTGCCACCACAACGAAATTAAGCTGATTTGACCATTAAAGTGCATTTATTAAGTAAAAGGTCAGCTGAGACACACCTTTACTATAATGTTGAGCAAATAATTGTTTTTAGGTGGTTATCTTGTTAAATTTTGAAGAAATGCGCAGCATTCCTCCTTCCTGATTTCCTACCTCTGCACGCTCCCGAAGCACCGAGTCAGCAAATACATTTGAAATGCAGCTGGTTTGACAGTGCATTTATTAAGTAAGTTAGACAGAGACACACCTTTTACTATAAAGTCGAGCAAACAAATAATTGTTTTTAGGTGGTTATCTTGTTAAATTTCGAAGAAATGCACACTGAGTCATCCCTTTCTGTGCTCCCCCTTCCGCAAATTGGGTTTTGAAATGCTGCTGATTTGACCATCAAAGTTCCTTTATTAAGGAAAACTTAGACTGAGACACACCTTTAATATAATTTCGAGCAAGCAAATAATTGTTTTTAAGTGTTAATCTAGTTAAATTCTAGTTAAAGTCCTCCCATGCATGCTCCCGCAGCCACCATTTGGCAGGCAATTGATTTTTGGCACAACGGCCCACATTTCCAGGTTGTGAGCAGTGACGCATAATGTGACTTACATGGCGAAGCGACATGTCTATATTTTTTCCCACTTTATTAGACATATTTGGACTGATGAAACTTATACGACAGAAAATACGGTAATTAACACACATCCTATGAATCTTAAAGTCCAACACCCACCATGTTTTCAAATTGCATCGCCATTAATATTTATTAGTTTATTTAAAAATAATACAGGAGCGTTTATTTATATTGTAGAGAAATAACGCTAAATGTGTTATTTCATGATTTATAGCAGATTTTAGCAGAAGCTCCAGGAAAAATCTGCTCCTCTCCATATATGGGCATTCACATGGGCATTCACGTCACTAAAGTGACGCCTTGGAGTTACAGGCGGAGTTATAATAAGCATTCATCAACTTCCATGACCGCTGCTCTGAGCAAGGAAAAAAAAAAGCGAGGCATTTTTAAATATTCCCTAAAAAGCTGCCTGTTGATTAATCCTGCTGTCGCTCACTGATGTCTATATTCTGAGCGAGCATCCACGTAGACATACTAGTTTAATTTCCTTGATCGCGACAAATTCATTCATTTCCGCATCGGCCCGTGACCAGACAGGTCTGGAGTACAGAAAGGCAGCCGCGCAGCGGAGCTCTGCGCGCGTGCTCCCCCGTGCTCCCCTCAACAAGGCTGGGACAGAGCAGAGCTGAGTCGGCACGAAGGAACTTCTTCAAAGGTGACCAGCGGAACGGGGAGCCAGAGACGCGCGGCTTGCTCCTCTGGCAGAATGAGAGAGCAGCAACGGTCCGCAGCGGTGTTATAAAATAAATAATAAATAAAATCAGAGCGCTGGTCCATATGTACACACAAATGCACCAGGAAATATGCAGTTTTATCTCCCACTCTCATAAACCTCCATGGAAACTCACTCCTGCCTTCTGGGTGGAGATGTAACAAAAGTCACATGACACTTCGGCAATCTTCGGCCGAGTTTCCGGATTCATTCGGAACTGTTTTTTTTTTTTGTTTTTTTAACCCTCGCCTGGCCCAAATGCAAAAATGAAAATAGCCATCATATTAAATTACAGTAATTGTCCTATATGGTGAATTGTTACTGTCATGGTGGGTGTTGTCCTTTAAAGGTGCTATATGTAACTTTCTGTAGCACGCAGCACTTAGAAATATTTTCAACAGGGAAAGCATTCTGCTCCCTCCCCCTCAGAGCCATATATGGCTCTGCCCCCGTGGTCTGCTGAAATTCAAATTCAAGCTCTGTTTTTATTGGCTGGTTACAAACTCTGTTTTTATTGGCTGGTTAACGGCGGGTCACTTTTGCTTTTTAGAAATGCTTATTTACCACCTGGAGAAGCAAGGGGACAATATTTTTTTAAAGTTTTTTTCAGAGATTACCTGTCTAACATCAGTCTGTCAGGAGATAGTGACAGAGTGAAGAAATATGTTAAAAATATATTTTTTAGAAAAGTTACATACTGTATAGCACCTTTAACTTGTTCTTGAAAAGTTCAACTTTGTGTTGCGTAGAATGTAAAAATGAGCGGAACAAATTAATGTCATTCATAAAAAAAGATTCTAGGATGAATGTGCATAAAGAAAATCTGTTGGAGAGCTTTGGAAAATTCACTCAAAAAGCTTTAAAAGCACCTAGATTACATCCTGCATGGCAGGGAATCTGGGTTACACTGATGCTTAAATAAGGCTGAACTGTAATTTGAATGTTAATTAAATCTTACATAAAAAAAAACTGCTTTGCTCCACAGCTATATGAGTCAGATGCAACAAAATTAAAGGCTGCATAAAATTAAAGGAGACCACATATAGGTATTACATTTTTTTATGTTATGTCTGTGTGCTATCTTGACAATATTAATTCATTTTAATACACAAAATAATTCTTAGATAATTAATTATACCCTTTTTAATTCTGCCATTTTTAACTTTCGTTTTGAACGACCGGTTTCTGATACAAGTTCTGAAGTCCACGCCCTTCAACGATCTGTTTACGCCCTCTGTAACAGCCAGTATCTGTAATGTGTTGTTGTTTTAAAATTAGCTCTTTTTTTATTACTCATTTGACTTACTGTTAGTGCTAGCTTAAGATAACTTACCGAAACCCGTCTGAGCGCGCCGCAATTTGCTGCTCCTTTTAGCATGAGACCACCCGAATCCGATGCTAATGTTAGCTTGTTCCTCTTCCGGTGTTCGCCAGCTCCGCTCGTTGCACGCGGAGATTTTGGGAGTTATCGCTGTTCCAGTCAAGACAACACAAAGTTCACCAAGTGTCTCCCGTAAATTAATCCGTAAGGAGAAGGTCCTCGCTGCTGCGAGGCTGCTGCGAGGGCAGCAGCGAGGCTGTACAGTTGAAGCTCCGCTCCATCCGCCAGAAGAGGGTCCCGTTGCCGCTGGTCCCTACGCCGGGGGTCCGCTCGTTTAATTTTTGCCGGCTGCGCGTTGGGAGCGATCGCAAATACACTAAAAATTGAACTAAAACATAAAAATAACAATTATACTTTATTTATAAAGCCATTTAAAAAAACCACAGCTGCAACAAAGTGCTGTACACATGAAATTAAGAACATATAAACAAAAGATGAGATGAAATCATGAAAAACAACAGTCATGTGTTTAATACAGAAGTGGGTTGAGCCTAACCAGGGGTTGCTAGGTGAGGGGCTGGACTCAGGTTTGAGGTGATTGGCTACGGCTTGTGACGTCAATAACTGCAGGAAGTGTGAATCCAGGTGTATTTATCAAAAATAAATAAATCTACTTAGAGTAAATAAACCACTGGGTGCATTTTTTTGGCACAAGGACTGTTTTTTTATGAAGTAAATACCCAAAGTTGAGTAAAAAAAACTTTAAAAAGTGAATTTTGCATCTGTGGTCCCCTTTAAGAGAAAACTGACACGGGACTATTTTATTGCAGCATTTCATGGGATGTGAAATGTAAAGCTAAAAATGTTGACATTGCAAAGAGAACTAAAACAGCTTTACAGAAAATACTGATTCATAACAGCTTTTCTGTTGTTGAACTTGAACCAACTGTAGTAGGACAAATCCACAATCTGCGGTCATGCCCAGAAAAAAAAAACTGAATGGAATACGACTTGTAACATGGCCAGAGTGGTGCAAAAGTTTTGAGGCAGATGTTGAGCAGGTGGGTGGAGAGGATTTGTGTGAGCTCTGCTGGCGAGACAGAAAACCTGCCATTTCATACCTAAGTATCACTTTTGTGGCCATCAACATGACAGCAGCCCAAGGCCTCTGGCGGGTTTTCAAACGTACGCCTATCTGCGTGTAATACTGTTAAGATCTTTTCATCCTGTTATACAACACATGCCAGAAATAACATGTACACACACAGGAGGGAGCGAAGGTGTCTGGGGATGCAAGAAATGCTTTGGCTGCAAGACGAAACATGTCTGCCAACTAATGGTGGAGTTCACCTGTGAGATGAATTATGATCAACCCCCGTTTTAAACGACTGTGGGCAGGTAAGCACAGGTAAAGTGTGATGAAGGCGAGTAAGAACAGGTATGCTCAGGTGAGCTAAATATATTAATGTTTGGGCAAACGGAACAGGAGGCAAGCCAGGGCAGACCCAGGCAAGTGTTAACCTGCAGGGACAGGCCAGTTGATCTATTTCCATTAAAAAACGCTGACCACTTCCTGAAAGAAATGTTCTTAATCACCTGTAGACATGGAGGGGCTGTCGCTGAGCTCCATCAGTGCCTTTTCTAGACGGTTTGTGTCTTTTTGTTGAACGAAGGCCTTGAGACAGCAGAGCTGCTTCAAGGCGGAGTCGGGATGGTTTCCACTCTCTATGCTGAGTAGAAGGGCATCCACTGCAGCGGACAGGTGAGGGGTCCGGACTGCAGGCAGCGAGGCTGGAAGAGAACAGAGGAAATGAGACGGGCTGAAAAATAAGACGTCAATTTCCTGAGTGCTGCAATAAAGAAGTTTGAAGGACGATCATTATTTAAAGAAAACACAAAGTAATAATAATATAATAAAGGTTTTTGAGTTTATAATTTATTATTTAAAGATATTTAAGTACAAGCACAGTTTACATCATTTTTTATTCAAAATGATACAACAAATGCTTTTTAAATGATTTGCAACAATTACTGTATATTCTTGATCCACATTTTATAAGTTCTATAACTATTATTAACAACACTGTACACACACATTTTTTATGAAAAAAATATATGTAGAAATAACAACTTTATAATTTGGGTAAAAAGTGCTTTTTATATTTTTATAAACCATGACTCTTGGCAGTATATTTAGTTGAGTGTTGGTTTAAAAATCAATATTTCATGTGAAAAAAAAAAAAAACTTGGGGAAAATGTGTAAAACACAACAATTAATAAATCACAATAAAAATGTAACCTAATTTATTTCCAAAATGATTTTTT
This sequence comes from Garcialebias charrua, assembly GCA_038048925.1. Taxonomy (NCBI): domain Eukaryota; kingdom Metazoa; phylum Chordata; class Actinopteri; order Cyprinodontiformes; family Rivulidae; genus Garcialebias; species Garcialebias charrua. The sequence continues at coordinate 77,624 of JBBPBX010001893.1, read as the reverse complement.
TTTTTGCACAGATAAAAATAAAAATGTGCATTTCATGAGTTTTTATTTTTTCAACGCACACATCTTATCCTTTTTTCTTTCGGTCATCTTAAGACAGCATCTGTCTTCATCCCATCTTTGTGAAAAGTATTTGTTGTGTATTATTTCTTTACACATAAAGCCACAAGAAAGAGACACAGCAGGACTGTTTTTTTTGTACTCCTCCATAAATAGATGTATTTCTGCAGATACACTGTATCTAAATTTATTTTCTGTTTACAGACCTTATAAATTATTCACTTGGTGAAGCCTTGAAATAATCAGCTGATCTGAAGTGCAGCTTGGAGTTAAATTAACTTGTTTCTCTGGGAGGCCTTGATTAAAAACCTATAGACTGAAGAAAAGCATTGATTTCTGCACGCAGAACCAATACTGTTCTTTAGCTGCAAGAAATAATCTTTATAATGAAGCATATCTATTCTATGGATTTTATACTTTGCAAAATTGTGTCATTTTAATTTTTCCTTCATTTGATTTCTTCTTTTGTACCCGGTCAAGCAAACGCATGGGCTGCCACCAACATCTGGCTCAGTTGAACTTAAAATGACGCTGCAGCAGATGCATTTATTTATGAGCACCGGCTCTGATCAGAATAAAAACTAAACAAATAGTTGTGTTCAGACCCAGCTCACTTTGTCTTTACAGAAACACACATTTACCAACCACATGTAGATTTCTATTATTATATAAACAATGTACAGATATGTAAAATACAGAACTGTTACGTTCTATTTGACATTTTACATATATAATGTATATAAATGAAAGTTCACCATTAGTTCATCTAGATTAGTGGTTTGATCAAAAGCAAGAAACTAACAATTATCTCAAAGCATTGGGCTTTTTAAACACTGTAGTCTAACCCACCTGAAAAATGTCATGTTTTTAATTCAAATTAAGTCTGATGTAGCTTGTGTGATAATGAAGCTACTGATATTACATTAACTTGTTTCAATAGATGTAACCTGCATTTAAAGAAAGCTGTTACCTCAAGCTACTTTAAAATGGTTTAGGTCTTAAAATACTTTATTGAGTAAATACTGGTGAGAAAAACTCTCATTTTATGTGACAAAATACCGGTAATGGAATCGTCATCAGATATTGCAACATTTTGAGAATTTTGCAAAACTCAATACGTATTACAATTGCACCTGTGTATAGGTCGCATTGTCCAATTATTAATAGATTGGAAAAATCCCTAGATAGGTCACACTGGTGTATAGGTCGCACCTACATTTAGCTCTGCTGCAAATGTCTGCCACAGGAGCGCACAGCAAGGCTTTTAAGAAGATTAACACTTAAAAACAATTATTTGTTTGATAAAAATTATAGCAAATATATGTCTGAGGTGAACTTGTCCTTAATAAATGAACGTAATTGTGAAATAAGCTGGATTTAAAAATTTGTTTCACCGAAAGTGATAACAAGCCATATGTAGGTCGCGCCCGAGTATAGGTCGCAGGCCTTGGAAAAAAACCATAAAAAGGTGCGACCTATACACCGGAAAATACGGTAAGTCTGAACATCATTTAGGATATTTAACGTGTATTTGACCATTTGGTGTGTGCATGTGAAGTAAGTCGTGATGCAAAACACGTGGTTGACACTTACAATCCGACATGTAGATTTCCTTCGTTGTTCTCAGGAAGTCAGATAACTCAGCAGCTCTCCTCTCATTTTCTTCCTCCTCCTCTTTATCTTTATTGTAGGTGAAGTCCAGAGGAGCAGCCCTACGCATCAGACCCATGGCCATCAGCTTCTCTTTGTGCCTTTTCTTCTTCTGCTTTCTCTTCTTATTCTTGCTCATGCATTCCCCTTCATCTCCAGGTGCCTGACTCTGACCGATGCTGGACTCCTTCGACGGAGTCTCATCTCTCCCATTGTCCTGAATAGAAGTTTTCTTCCTCTTCCTTCTTCTCCTTCTCCTCTGTTCATTTTGTTCATCCGCTTCTTCATTGCCACTGTGAACGCTTTCACCTGCCAGCAACCAGAGAGCAAACTGTTATAAAATGATAAAGTTATAGTTAATCTTTGATAGTTTCCATGAGCACTAAATATTTGAAGTGTAACCAGCCTAAATCAGAGTTTGCTGACACAGTCAAAAGAAAAACCTGTGTGTGACACATAGGGGATAAAGGAAAAGGCAAAAAGAGTGATGCATGTAAAACTTGACAATCTTTCAAAGACTGAGCAACTGCAGGTTTTGCTCAAACTAATAAATGTCCCAACAGAATCCTATCTTTACATATCCCTTCTCTGACGCAGTCCGCACTCTAATCCACAAAATCAGCTAATGTGAAAGTCAGTGTCTGAAGGAAATGATCAAATCTAAAACATCTAAAGTGCTTGAAAAATGTTTCTTTGTAAGATGTATAAAGGCAGTTTACATCAAAGTGAAGCCAAGATTAAAAATTAATGGCACCTCAAATACAGCACAGTGCTTCTAACTTGCAAACATATTTATTAAAACTCCAGCACCGCCTGATTTTAAAAAGACGTTCAACTGTGTCTTAAATCTCAATAGGCTGACGCTTCTGGTGATTTTTTTTTTACTTTTATGTTGAACTTTTATTCTGAGTGATACTGAGTGCCTATTATTTATTTGAACAGAATCAGTGACAACAGGAACGCGTTTAGAAACAGTCTTTTTTGTTCTGTACTCGGCTCCATCTTCACTCTTCTTAACATGACGGACAATTAAAACAAACAACAAAAAACTAAATGCTAAAAGAATGAGGGCAAATGATTTGAAAGCTGAGGGAAACATCAGAAACCACTGATCATTTTAGTTTAAATCAAATAAAATGTTTTCTTCAGTGCATGACATTTAGGGGATTAATCACTACCAAGTCAAATTTTTGAGTTTGTACACAAATATAATTTACCAGTTTTCCCATATGTAAACATTTTGTTATATATTGTTGTGTTGATTAAGTTAAACCAAACTTTTGCCTTTTTATAATTTGCTCATACAGAACGAGTACAAATGCTCCTTAGTTTGTTGCAATTGTCTTAAAACAATCTACAATCGGGTCTTATTGAAGGCTCAAAGGGTAGTAAAATACAAAAAACAAAACAAAAAACATGCTCAGTTAAAAACCATTAAAGCTAAGGTCAACTTCTCTAATTTATTCTTTAATTTCAGTAAGTACTCTGAAACAATGCTCTGAGCAAATCAACAAATATATTTCACTTTACTAAAATAAGAATTAGTCTAATACTTAAAATGAGGTAAATATTAATTAAGATAATGGGTACAACCAGGTATTTTAAAATGTAAGCTTTTAAGAGACGCATGTCAATCGGTCTTTTGCAGACACGTGGCATTTTGCACTCCCGGTCGCCATATTGTATGGATACCGGTTCATTTAAACAGAGGAAGTCCATGCCTTAGCTGCTACCTCGTAAGGATCAATGTTGTTAATTGAAGCTAACTTCACCATGTAACGTTCTCTGGCTTCAAGGTTGAGTTTCTCTCTATAAGGCATCTGCTCATTTTTATATTTAGTTTGCATTTTGCTGATGTTATTGCCGCACTGTGTTTAACATGGACTTCCTCTGTTTAAATGCCGGTATACACCCAACATGGCGACCGTAAGTGCAAAAAGACATGAGCCGTGACGTCACGTGCAAAAGACCGATAGGAAATAATTTGTACAGCCCTTTAAACACAAATCTGCATGGCAACAAAAATTTCAGCTTGCCATTTAGAAGCTCACTACTGTAGTCAGTCTGAAAAATGTAAAAATTATAAAGTACACTAACATTATTTTGAAAGACGGGTCAATAAAAGACACAAGTTACCTTTATCTCTACTGCATTCAATTCGCCCTCAGTTGAAATAAAACTCTTGCTAAATGAACATTTTCTTGGAGTTGCAACGAGGATCATGAAGTATTTAACACTGAGGAGAGCCAACATGGAGAAATAAACCATGTGGATCGTAAATTTCTGCAAGCTAAATGGTGCAAAGCTCAAGTCCATAAAATAAAAACTTTATGGTTGTCTCACCAGCTGGATCCTCATCACTATTTATGCTTTTAAGCTGGGGAAGTGAAACAGATTCATCCAGATTTATATGATAGTCTGGAGGAGGAGGTAGGACTGTGTACATCCGAGGGCGTGGACTGGCTGCATTTTGTCTCTTTCCTGCATCTCCTGGAGGAAACGTGACACAAAGAAATTGGATTGGAATTAAAATCAAGAGCAAGCGTGTGTCACTGTGTTTACAGCGCTAATGTGGTCTTACCCACAGTGTCCTGTCCACATGCTTTTCTGTTTACACTTGATGTTTTGGCTTTAGCCTCTGGTGGACTGTGTTCTTTCTTCAATGTGGAAGAGACAGGATGGAGCTTCTGAAGGACTTTTGACTGAAACACTTTTTATCACAAATGTAGTAATTAAAATCTATTTGTCTTCTAAATGATTTGATTTTACCACTTGTTTGTTTAAGGTTAATCATTCATGAGGATACCAATTACTGTAACATGATTCTTGCTCTTAGGTAAATCTAAACATCACAAGAATGTTGACTTATTTTTTTAAAACTATATATACATCAAAACAATTTTAACTATCGCGATATCTTTTCGTGGAACAAAAAACAACACGTACATCTGTTTACAACAGCTAATTACCGCGAAACAAGCTGCATCATTAGGCTACAGTTAGCTAGGCTACACAGGTTTGAGTAATTTTTGTGAACAACACGTAGCGCTCACCTTGTTTTCTGTTTGCCATATCAACATATCCTACTGATCTAAGGCGAATTAGATACAAATGTTAGCGTTTCAAACATGCTAGCAGTTACCTAGCGGCAAACGCTCCACAACTCGCTCTGTCGTCTTACATCGGATATCACAAAAGGTAAAAACATTTCGGCGGATTAAATAAACCATACATTTATCGACAAAGGTATCGCTACAGATTAGACACTTGTTTGAAGCTGGTCTGCACCAGCACCAACGGCTAGTCCGCCATGCCAATCCCCATTCAAATTTAAACTAATTTAAAGCAGTTTGATTTTAATAAAGAAAAAAGCGAAACATTCCCATTTAAAGGTTAATCTGAATCACCTACAACCAGGCTTTGAATCGGCGTAAAAACATTACTCAATTGAAACAATATAATGCAAGTACACCTCGCTAGTCGCTGCAGCATGCAGAAATTCGGCTGACTTATGACCCGGAAGAGTTAGTTGCAGCTTTGCGCATGCGCACCCGTAACCACGAACTTTGTTGTCATTAGACTTGAAATACAGAATAAAGAAAAACGGTTAATGGTTTCTTGCAATACCAAGCCTAGATAAATTAGCCTTTTCTTTAAATCGGCATATGTATTTTATTTCCTTAATACAATATTTTAGGTGTTGCACAAGAAAACTGTTTGGATAGGGGACGTTTTAATATATTTGAAGTAATAATACGTGCATATGTAGTATTTATATGTTTGACGAATTAAACTTTAAAAATAAAATTAAAAAGCAGATCAAATGAGTTGCTCTAAAGTGCCAACTTTTGTTCCTGGAGAGCGCTTTGTTAAGCAACAGCGCCCTCTGTGTTTGAAACCTGTAATAACATAACATTGGGACTTGCGCACACCATGCCTGTAGAATCTGGTGGAAGCGAGATGAGAATGCAAGCAGGTGCCTCATGTTCAGGATCAGCAAAGGGGTGCACTCCCATTAAACTTGACTTGGGACCTCAGCATGTGAGCGGGCTTCGTGGGAGGAGGATCCACCCAGAATGTCAGCTCTGAAAAAGGTAATCCCCCTTTCCTTTTTTCTTTCTTTTTTAATCCCAACACAATAAATTATGTTACAGTAAATATAATTTACAGTATGCATGGGAATAAATGACAAATGTGTTCAAGCAGTTTGTTTGCAGGAGTTTTTCTAATTATGACTTCATGAATCACACATCCATGCAGATGCAAACTGAAAAATGTATTTTTACAACACTTTTGCTTGAACAGCAGATTTGACCACTATGCATTGTCAATCCACATACCTTTTATCCCTTAAGAAATCTTTGCACAGGGGTAACTTCTAGATGAATGATGCATCATGTTTGAGCTCCTGAGGACTTCTCCTTTTGTGCACAGTCACGTAATGCTGTCAGTTCTGTGCTGACTTTAGTCTCTGTGGGTGGATGAGCTTCACTGACTGCCTGACAGAGTGGTGCACCTATTGGCAATCTTGAATGAGAGAGGAGCTCCCTGCAGTTTAACAGGAGAAGGCATTGGATGAGTGGAAGGTGTAGAAACTTTTATAAATTCATTGTTACAAAATGTATTGCAGTGAACATGTGGAGCATTTGTACCGTTTGCATGAATGTCACTAATGTGCCACTGCAACAGTTATGAGTAGTGTGGGAAACAGTACAGAAATGTTGCGGCTTGGGAAATTGGGAAAGTATTATTTATGGTAAACTGCTTGTTTCTGAACACATTTTTTATTGCTGTTTGCAATTGAAAGGTGGATGGAAAGCCTGCACTGTTGCCAGGTCCACGGCAATGCGCGGCACTCAGAACGCACAGTGAGTGACAAAGTGCTGGCTGCCTGCACTCAGATAGGCACACATCATAATCAGAGAGCTAAATAGGGGACTACATTTATTGCAATTCTGTGGGAGTGCCGAAGAGTTATTGCTGTTCACCCTAGCAGTTCAAAGCTTTACAACAATTCTCCACAATGCTCTAACCTGTTCAATAATATACAGTAGACTTTTATTTTTAGACAGTAATGGTCAGCCAGGTTTTGTTCAGCGACACACGGCTGCATGCATTTCACTGTGTGTGGACTTGAGAAGTGCACACTCCACCTGGAGAAGGTATTTCTCCGCATGATTTATTTAAGATCCAAGCAAATGCCATAGAGGAAGTGCTATAGCCTTTCAGTGAGAAGCCAATGTAATTACTTAAAATTAAATTTATGGTGTCATCATTCATGTGGCTGTGTGTATTCACTGCTTGCATGCTCAATGCGTAGCCAGCCAGCTTTAAGAGTAAAGAGCATTTGCATGAAAGCAGGTGAAAGTCAGTGCTGGACGTCCTTATGTGACTGCTTGTCTGACCAGATTTTGGAGGCTCAACAAATGAACTCATTCACAGAACACTTCAGCCAAATCAAACTACAAGAGTTGTCAATGAGAAACTGTCACTAAACTTTGCATGGTTCATATAAGATGGAAAATCTTTTGCTCATCTTTCCACCTAATTCAGCAGCCTCATTAAAAGTTACCACTTATGTTAGATGAATGCAGGACCAAAACCTAAGATCATTCTTTTCAATACATTTCAATACATTTTCAATACATTTCAATACATACTTATAATGTTTTGCTAGTTTTGCTAGTTTTTCTATTGTTTATTGTTTAAGGTAATTGTATCATTGCTGTTCATCATTCTTTAGTTTGTAGCAGGTCGCTTTTGTAAATGAGTCCACGAGGCTCAATGAGATTTACCTGACTAAATAAAGGTTGAATGAATTTCTTAGATGTACATACAACAAAAGGGTTGTCAAAGAGAAGCTGTTGCCTGCTTCGCTGCGACTCAGTGAAGCTTTCTTCATCTGTCTGAGGGTGCACGGCAAACTTGAAACTTTATTTAGGTATTGAGGCAATGTCATGTTGCAGTTGGATAAATTTGGTGGTGAATGTATCTTTATCCATCTATAGATAAATATTGAAGCATTTAACGGAGTCTTTCCTTATTCTTTCACTCACCATGCAAGATGCGTTTGTGCTTTCCTCCATTGTTTTTACCTCCTTTTTTATTCACCTTAACACTTACCGTAAACACCGGTGTATAATACGCTCCGGTGTATAATACGCTTTGGCCAATATTTGGAAATAAATCAGAAAAATCGGTAGATAATACGCTTCGGTGTATAATACGCGCTGCCGTGACAGTCTTTTTTATGGCCACTTGATGGCGCCAGGATACGCCTCCAGGTACAGTCTGCAGGTAAACAGACTACAGGACGCATTAGCGCCCATAGCGGCCGAAACTGGTACTGCACCATTTTTAGGCCAAAATGAAAAACAGTGAATCAGAGCCAAAAATGGGTCTAAAATTATGGGAAAAAATCTGTAGATAATACGCTTCGGTGTATAATACGCGCTGCCGTGACAGTCTTTTTTATGGCCACTAGATGGCGCCAGGATACGCCTCCAGGTACAGTCTGCAGGTAAACAGACTACAGGACGCATTAGCGCCCATAGCGGCCGAAACTGGTACTGCACCATTTTTAGGCCAAAATGAAAAACAGTGAATCAGAGCCAAAAATGGGTCTAAAATTATGGGAAAAAATCTGTAGATAATACGCTTCGGTGTATAATACGCAGGACATTCAAATGAGCAATAAAAGTGCGTATTATACACCGGTGTTTACGGTACCCTTATTCTTTTCTTATCAGTTTTCTTTGTCTCTGTGTGTTCCTCCCTACACACCTATTCATTCGTTGATAAATGCCCCTGTGCATCTGTAATAGTTTGGTTTCAGCAGAGGGATGCGGCGGGAGTGAAGGGGATTGATGGGACACTGCTTTATGGATTTAGTAATGCATGTGAGCCAAGTGTGCGACGGTGTAAGGGTGCATACCTTTGCCTTATCTCTCTGCAGTTCATCAGTTTGTGTTAATGTTAGGATCTTCCATATAGGTCAGTGTTTTCTCCCAGTTGCTTTTAGTACGGTAGCCACCAATTAAGCATTTTAGAAGCGACTCCTAGCAAACAAGCTAAGGTGTACTAAATACAGGCATGTTTTTTATCCAGTGAGGCAGATGTTTTTATGTGCACCATCTAGCAGCTGTGATTGTTTTCACTAGGGATGCATGGTATTGGATTTTTGGCCAATATCCAATATGCCGATATGTAAAACATTATTTGTCCGATAACCGATACAAATACTGATATTTTTTCCCTAGACCTCCTTAGTTTTCTCTGCTGTGGTATTAAAATACTACATTATTCTGCATGGTCTTGACCTGTTAAACAAATGCAGATGCAAAAATGGGGCTGAAAATGATGTAACAATTCAACTTGGATTATGTTTAATGTCCAATTTATTCATGACATTTGCTCTCTCTAATGCAAGGATAACACTTGAACAGTGAAAATTTGTACATTTTCACAAATCTAAACTCAACAGAGCATGATGTCATCACGTTGTGCTGGTGCTGCAGGCATCCTTGTCACTGAGTTGTCATACAAAAACAGCGCCCATCTTTAATATTGGTGTTATTGGTGTTATTTTGATGGAACGGCTGATGTCTGATATTTAACTTTATCGTTAATGTCGGCCAATACAGATACCATGCCGATAATATTGTGCATAAATAAAATAAATAAACAAGGGCACTTAAATAAAATATCTTACTTATACCTTGATTATAAAAAGTCACTGATAGTCCTAAAACTTACTGTAATGATGAAAAGAGAAAAAAAAATTGATGTTACTTTGACATTTTTTTCCTAAAAAAACAAACAAAAAAAACTGTAAAGCACACATCCCAAGAAACCCATGATTCAGACATTTTAAGAGGAAATACTGTACCCAAATTCTGACATTAACCTATGTCAACCTACACACTGTCCTTTTTCCATTTTCAGTTTTTCAAAACCCCAAATGCCCTACTTATTTTCTGACAGACTGTTCCTGTGGACTGTTTTTTTTTTTATCCCCCCTCACCTTTAAAGCAAAGATGTTACATCATTTTGTTCCAGTTGTGGTTCTGACAACCATCCAGTTCCTAGTTTGCACTTCTTGCTTTTGAGCACGTGGAGGGACGTTCACCTCCATGTTTTTAACCTCTTCCCTTTCTCCATTAGTACACGACCCATTTTTAAGAAGTAAAGTTCACACATTAACTTTGCTGCATTTTATCCCTCATCGGCGATCACTTAAAAATAGCCATATTTTACTGTACTTTCCTCACAAACTGATTATATTCATTCAATCATTCAACCTTTATTTAGACAGGTTAATCCCATTGAGCTTTGAGGACTCATTTACAAGAGAGTCCTGATTTTTTAATAAAGAGTGATGACAACAATGAATAACAACAACAACAACAGTAGACAGTCATAAAATAGGCATAGGTATACACATTTAAATTTCTCCCTTTTTTGATTTTTTACAAATCAAACCAATCAAAACAAAATAGCAACCAATAAGACTGAGGTTAAATGTCTGATCAAAATGTCTCATAATTACCTTTCTTTATTCAATCCCATTTTTTACAACTGTACCTATAACTGAAAACATTTTGTCCTGACGGGACAGCTTTTACAATCTTGCAAACAAAATTATTACAAAAAATTGCAATCAATACTTGTCAAAGTGATAGTATACAATATATGAGGACTGAAAGCTCACAGTAACGCACAACAAAAAGTTAATGACTTAAACAAATGCTTACTTTTACCTTGTTTACAGTTTAACTGTAGTTGGTTGAGAAAAATCTCATTACAAGACATGTTGAATTCACTCATACTTACACCACACCAAATTGGTACTCTGAAATAGTGTAACGTTCTAATGGTAGATAATCAAGACAAAATCACGCCAGAATATTTACATTTACAATTTAGTTTGCAAAGGGCCTGACTGTCAGAGCATTTCTTCATGCTTGAAGCTTTTCAGAGAAAAAACATCAAGAACTGTTGTAAATGTAAAATTGTTTTGTCATTTTTCTGCTTCACCCAATGATGCTGCATTCAAGGTCAAATAAAAACTTGAAAAATGTTCATCTTCTAACTGAAAAATGTATAGCAATAGTAAAAAGTAGGTTATATTTTTTTATTAATTGAAAATCGTTTTTTAAGACATTAACATTTCAATCTACTCTCCTGAATATTTAAAATTTAGAAATTATGATTAAAAAATACAATATAGAAATTATAATTCTAGGACTTCTTAAGGAACTATTGCCTGCCACGCTTAATGCAAGAGTTTTAGACTAAGATCATCTTATGTTACTGCAGTTCTGAAAACAATTCTTGAAAATATTACATACAATTCCTCTAAATATACTGTACCAGGATCTCATGCTCAGAGTTTGTGTTGTGACTGAATGATTCACCTACTACCACATCAATTTTCAGCTCAGAACTGGAAAAATTGACCAAGTTATGTTTATCTATGTGTTGAATAGTTGTGGCAGCCATCTTGAATTGGATTGACCCCGAATATTAATAGGTTTTAGAGGTCTATCCAGATATTTATATAAAAAATTTTCTTTGACAATTCCAGTAGTTCATGAGAAATTTTGCTAACAGATCAACACACACATGCCCAATAGCATACAAGGAACACACAAGCTCACTTTTTGCCTTTTGCAATAAACAACACTAACACTAATTTATTTTAAATTATACATTTTAGGGGTGCACAATATTATCGGCACAGTATTGGTATTGGCCGATAATAGCGATAAAGTTAAATACTGTATCGGCCATTCCATCAAAATAACTCACCCGTATTAAAGGCGGGCACTGTTTTGTATGACAACCCAGTGACAAGGATGCCTGCAGCACCAGCACAACGCTATGACATCATGCGCACTGTTGTTTAGATTTATGAACATTTACAAATTTGCACTGTTCGAGTGTTGTCATTGTGTTAGAGAGTAAATGTCATGAATAAATTTGACATTAAACATAATCCAAGTTGAAGTGTTACGCAATTTTCAGTCCCCTTTTTTGGCATCTGTATTTGGAAGCAGACCAAATTGACAAAGACCATGCAGAATAATGTAGTACAGGTGATCCCCGACTTACGAACGAGTTCCTTTCCTACGCCCGTTCGTAACACGAAAATCGCCGTGTCAGAAAACACACGAGCCGCCACTTATACACGTACATGTACGGTACAAAACAGTTACCAAGTTACCAAGCACTTCGCCTATCCTAACACAGTACCCTACATAATTATCAAAAAACACATACAGTACATTTGGAGACAAAATAAAAAGATAATTTCTTACTTTGAGCCTGTCTCCGTCTTTTTGCATGTTAGCTCGTTGCACGTCCGAGCTGCAGCTTCGTGCTGCTTCACGCAGTCCAAACTGTTTACAGGACGGACTGTTAGCATGTTATCTCCATACATAATGAAGGGAAAAAGAGTGAATAACTTACTGCGAGCCGTTTCTCCGCTGTGTCCATCCAAAAGGCTGCGCGCGTTAGCATTTTAGCCTCTCCAATAGCTGCGTGCGTTAGCATGTTAGCCCCTCCAAATGGCTGCCGCAGCTGTTTCTCCACGCTTTAGCATGTTAGCTCAGTGTCCATCAACATCTGAGGCTGCCAAGCGGACATCGAGGCGAGCTCCGCCGCCCGTCGTCTCCGTGTCCCCGGTGGGGCGTTAGCATACACCCGTCCATCTTACAGCTAGGCTTGTTAGCATGTTATCTTGTTGCTCCTCCGGTCCAGCTCGCTGTCTGCTGCTTCACGTGGTCCACAGCGTCGTTTTCCTTAGTCCATCCGTCCCTCCGCAAAACCGCCGTTCAGCTCCTAGCTCATGTATCCGAGCGCAGCAACCTCTGATCGGACACGGTCCGTCTGAAGCCGGCTGTCGGGGCCGGAGTTAACTGGCTAAACTGGCGGGCACTGCAGAAAACTGACTTCCGAAAACTGGCGGAAACTGTTGGAAACTGTCAGAAACTTCGTAAATCGGCTTAAAAAAAATAATAATAATACTTTATTTATAAAGCCATTTAAAACAACCACAGCTGCAACAAAGTGCTGTACACATGAAATCAAGAACATTTAAACACATAAAAAATTGTTTTCATATTTTTATTAAAATGATGCGTTTGTAAAGTCGGATTGCCGTAAGTCGAGACCGCCATAAGTCGAGGACCACCTGTATTTTAATTCCACAGCAGAGAAAGCTATGTAGTATATGGAAGTAGGTCTAGGGGGGAGTATCAGTATTGGTATCGGGTATCAGCCAAATTTTAACAAATCGGCATATCGGATATCGGCCAAATCCCTAATGTATTTGCTAATGAGACTTCCCACTTTCAAAGAACAAAAAACTTAAAACAAAATTTAAATGGTCATGACGTTAAATGGACAAGCAGATTGTTAAACTGATCTGTTTCTGAGTAGATCATTTAGACTATTCTGAAAACTCACATCCACAGCGGTGTTGGAACAGCTCTGAAGCTCGAGTTTGGTTTATCATTCACATCCATCTCATCAAACTGAAAAGCATTTTTAGTCATTTGTATGCCTGGGTGTCACGTCTCTGATAGTACCTGCAGGGTTGAGTGCCAATCTTATCACCTGCTCAATCCCTACAGCGTTGCACTTCATCGCTTGAGTGGGTAGAAAGGAGCAGACAGTGCTCAGGTAGACTTGAATGAGTTTAAATGCACCAGAGTGACTCCACTTCCTGTCCATGCTCTCAGATCTCCGTCAGCTCACTGAGGGCTGCGCTCTACTTAACAGCAGGTGGCAAGATATTCTATTATACGCTGCCACTTGTTATAATTGACTGGATCCTGTAGATGTAGCACGTGAAAATTAGTACCGAGTCAGTATGTGTGATAAATGTGCCCCCAGGTATTTGTTGTGTGAATGTACTGGAGCAAAGTAGAATCAGTTGAATCTGATGCCCTCTACTTCACTGATCTGAAGACATTTGCTGGATGGGAATTAAAAGTTCAAGAACAGTAAATCAGGACATGTTCTGTTGATTTTGCAGCTGTGCATTGATGACAGTGAGTTTATGCACAAGTTTAATTTTGAAGGCTGCTTCTCATCCTCAGTCTGCATTTTCATGAGGCAGGCACCATCAAACACTAGACAAAACAATCTCCCAGACTAATGGATAGTCACTGTAAAGTAGTAATAAGTACTTTAACATCTGGGCCCATTTTCAGAAAGCTGCTGTGAGTAAAATGTTTCATCGTAGACTCAAATGATGTGTGACCCACCTGGATTGGCCCATTTGGTTGTTCATTTCAGCTAATGATCATACT
>JBBPBX010001893.1:37345-55246 GCA_038048925.1 Garcialebias charrua | reverse complement strand
TCAGAACATAATAATCGGGGAATTGTGTTTTAAATTTCTCAGTAAAACCTCCCAGACCTTCAAGTAAAGTGTCCCTTTTAGACCTAATCCTACTAATTCTTGCCTGCCTCTGCTGTCTGAACAGTTTCTTCTGTGTCCCAGTCCAGAAACAACAGAAGTCCCTGAACTCCATCAGCCTTAATGGCTCTTCTCGTGTTAACCTCATGGAGCCTGTGTCTGAAGGCGCAGCACGTCCATCTTAATGCTACCCGTCTTGCCTGGGCCTCTTCATCACATTGTGGATCTCTCTGACACAACGGTGAATCAGCAGCTGCTTTATTAGCATGTGTAATTAACGGACAGGCTGTCACTATCCGTGCCTGATTTTGTTTTGTGCAAGTTCTCCAAAAAAGATGAATACACTATTTAAACTGTGTTATCAGAAAAGCAAATCAGTGAAAGCCGATGAAGTCTTTCTTTCTTTCTTTCTCGTGTGAGTCTTTATCCTTTAAACCCAGCTCATCCATCTCCCCTCCTCTCTGCTCCCTCCAGCACCACAACGGCACTGAACTGTTGCCAGGATCCGTAGCTCTGCAACAGGGCTTTCTCTTTCTCCAGGCCTCGGCACCAAATTGATTGTAAACAAACCGTAGCTCTGCAACAGGGCTTTCTCTTTCTCCAGGCCTCGGCACCAAATTGATTGTAAACAAACATGACACACGCGTAACGCGTCTTTGGGGAGCTCAGCAAAACTCAGCAACAACGCCCATGAGATGCCGGATATCTCCTGCGGCAGACACACTGGGCAAGGTGCAACAGCTTAATCAAAAGATATTGTGAAATCTTAGAAATTGCAGAAAGTTGAGGTGAAACAAAAAAAAACATCACGTTATATTTGAGTGACATTCTTTTGGCCATAGTTTTCTGTTTGTTTGTTGTGGTACACAAAATAAAACGTTAGCTAGGAGGCAGTGAGAAGTGTGCAGCATTCTGATGGCCTGTGGCTGCTTGTGCTCACTAGGGCTGAACGATTTTGGAACATATTTTAATTGCAATTTATTTTACCTCAATAAATTTCAATTTAGTATGCAATTATTTTTCAATGTCTTCTTCTCGTGTATTTTTCAACGAACACAAGCAATAAATCTGTTTCAGTTACACAAAAACTCCATTGTTCCCTTATCAGTCAGTCACTCGGTGCAACATACTTGCTATGGGAATTGCGCCCCCGCGCGATTACCTGAAGGAATACAATCACGCCTTTACGGCTAGGGCGTCAACGTCGTGCCAGAGGCCCCTCCCTCTGGGTATTTAAGCGACTGACGCCCATCCATCTTTCTCTTATTTGCCCTTCACCTCGCTTAAACCTGAACTACCTCTCTTTGCGGGACTTCTGTTGCTTCATCGCTCAACCAGAGGTGAGCTTGCTCCCTACACAGAACATTCTAATGCGGCACATGGTTCTCCTCGGGAACACGGGCGTGAATTTACGTCGACATCACGACAGCGTTTGGAGAATTCGGACTAAATTTTAAACGAAGGATTTTTAGCTAGGGATGGGGCCGATCCAATCCAGTATCGGCATCCGATACCAGCATAATTTACGTATCGGATTTTCCGATCCAACCTGCCGACATTTCCGATACTTGATGTATGTCAGAGAGCACGTATGTTGCACCATACTCTGTGACTGCTGTCTTAACATTGTGTGATTTAAACCCAAAGAAGACACTCTGAGCCTCACTGCAGGTAATACCCAAACTCTAATAGCACACAAGAGGCAGGTCTATATCACAGACGTCCTTCTGACTCATGGTGCAGCCCGGACTACACTATGAGTTGTAATTCTTGTTGGTTTTGATCAACAGATACAGATTTAAACTATGCATTGAATTTACATTTATAAATTAAATGCATAGTTTAAATCTGTATCTGTTGATCAAAACCAACAAGAATTACAACTCATAGTGCTACAATCAAAAACGAATGTGTTGATTTCCCATAATGCTTAGCAGTATTTTAGTGTTCTGGGCTGCACCATGAGTCAGAAGGACGTCTGTGATATAGACCTGCCTCTTGTGTGCTATTAAAGTTTGGGTAATACTTGTTGTGAGGCTCAGAGTGTCTTCATTGGGTTTAACTCACACAATGTTAAGACAGAAGTCACAGAGTATAGTGTAATACACGTGCTCTCCATTCAAGAAATTCCCTATTACAGACTCATATACCTGAATGGTATCGGATTGGAAAAGTATCGGTATCGGTCGATACCCAGATTTAAGTATCGGATCGGAAGTAAGAAATGTGGATCGGTGCGTCCCTATTTTTAGCTTCACCAGAAGAAAAGGGGTTTACCGACTGCTCCAAAATAAATAAAAACATGAACCAAATATAAATGCGCGGCTCGTTTTTCTCCAAAAGACAAAGAATAAAGATCAATGGAAAAGATCAGTTTTGAAAAATATTCAGAGGGTGCGGCTGAAAATAATTAAATCATGTGGTTTAACGTTTGAATTAAGATCTGCTCTATTTATCTACAAAATGTGTGCATGGCGCGGTGGATCGGCGGTCAGTGCTGCAGTCTTGTGATCGTGTGGCTGCGGGTACGAGTCCTGGTTTCATCACGACTAAAACCAATTAATTTGTACGAGTTTGTTCACAGGCGACACAGAAAAGTAATGTTTTATTACAGATTGAACTAAGACTCACACGAGACAACGAGCTCTGTCGACGGCTTCAAACTTCACCTTCTGGTGGGAACACGTCCCCCACAGACTGAAAAGATGCTGCTCAGGGGCGAGGTGGTCTGCACGTCGGTTTGAATCCCGCTCGTTCCTTAACAAGGAGCTACGTGACGACTTCCTGCGACCTGAGAGCTGCCGAGCATGTAAACACACCCGGTGTCACCCAGATGTGGTTGTGTCGTGTCTGCAGCTGCCGTGCGTGAGTGTGTGTGTGTGTGTGAGTGTGTGTTGTGTGTGTGTGTGTTGTTGTACATGTTAAGCACCAGGGTTCTCCCTAAAACTGTAAACTTCAGCTTCAGTTCTTCTGCTCAGCAACTCTTCAACACAAGTGACATAAAATGTATCTTCCTGCAAACACACACAAACACACACACACACACACACACACACACACACACACACACACACACGCACACACAAATGAAACCCAAACTGGATCAGCTCGGCTGCTTTGATCAGCCACTAACAGAAAGGTAGCCAGCGGGCGATAATGTAACTTCGCCTCATGTCCGACAGTCTTTGCAGTTTGAAGAAATAAAAATAAAAGTCACTGAGATGAAGCTCATGTTGAGTTAATGTCATGTGCAGTAACAGGAAGTGATGTCAGTGACAGGAAGTGAGGTCACAGGGGTCAACAGAATTATTTTCAGACAGAGTTCAGATTTGATTTTTTTATGAATCTTTATTTAAGATCTCCCTGATCTCTCCTCCTGGACCTGAAGGGTTCTGGACTGTGGGAGGAAACCGGACCACCCGGAGGAACGCACACAGGGAGCCTGGGTCCAAGCCGGTGATTGAACCCATGACCTTCTTGCTGTGAGGCAACAGGGCTAACCACTGACCCGCAGTGCTGTTTATTATTTAAATAAAGAAAACCCAGGAAGTTCCTCTATGATGTCACATCCTGTTTCACTGCACACGGTTCTGTTGACAATATAAAGCCGGTCGAATTGTGAATTATACCAAAGCTCTTGGATTTTAAAAGGTTTTCTTCACTTCTTTGTATCTTAGGATACGCACGTCACGGGAAATTTAAGATGGCCGCCGCAAGTCTTCCACGTCTGTGAATTCTACAAAAATGGAGTTTAAAGAGTCTGTGGTAGTAGCTGAGAGTCATCCTCAACCTAACGGATCGCACCACATGTGAGATTCTGTTAAATAAGAAGAGATGATGTTAACCTAAACATCTGGGCCAGATGCGTCATGACACGTCTGCTGACAGGGCCGCCATGCTTATTACACGCCTGTCCAACGAGCAACCATGCTTATTACACGCTTATTAGCACTTTGAGATTTTCATTAATGAAAAGTGCGTTATAAATTGAATTCATTATTATTATTATTATTATTATTACACGCCTGTCCAACGAGCAACCATGTTTATTACATGCCTGTCCAAGGAGCGGCCATGTTTATTACACGCCTGTACACAGAGCGGCCATGTTTATTACACGCCTGTCCAAAGAGCAGCCATCTTTATTACACGCTTGTCCAACAAGTGGCCATGTTTATTACACGCCTGTATACAGAGCAGCCATGTTTATTACACGCCTGTATACAGAGCAGCCATGTTTATTACACGCCTGTATACAGAGCAGCCATGTTTATTACACGCCTGTACACAGTCTGATGGTATGTCGCCATATGGACGCCCGTTCTGATGCTGTTCTCTTCTGTGACGAACTTTCACAACGATCTTTGTCCAGATTCTGCTGCCGGGAACCGTCTCATCCCCGGGACGCTGTGATCGACTTTAAAATAAATAAATGAATCAACTACCGGCGTCTTCCTGTCTCCACTCTGTGTTTCCATAATCTGCTCTTGTTGAAAAGACTAGGCCTTAAATGTAACTCTTACTAAATTTAACTTTTATTAAATTTAACTCATTAAATTTAACTTTTACTAAATTTAACTTTTACTAAATTTAACTCTTACTAAATTTAACTCTTATTAAATTTAACTTTTACTAAATTTAACTCTTACTAAATGTAACTCTTACTAAATGTAACTCTTACTAAATGTAACTCTTATTAAATACCCTGATGCAAGCTCAATAATCCAGGTAGAAAATTAATTTAAATGAACTCACTAAATTTAATACTTATTAAATTAAACGTTTATTTAATTTAATTCATATACAATTTAACTCTTATTAAAATTAACTCTTATTAAATTTAACTCTTACTAAATTTAACTCTTACTAAATGTAACTCTTATTAAATACCCTGATGCAAGCTCAATAATCCAGGTAGAAAATTAATTTAAATGAACTCATTAAATTTAATTCTTATTAAATTAAACTTTTATTTAATTTAATTCATATACAATTTAACTCTTATTAAAATTAACTCTTATTAAATTTAATTATTATTAAATGTAACTTTTATTAAATGTAACTCTTATTAAATTTAGCTCATTGTAAACTAACTTCTAACTCGATGTACAAATGGAGTACAGCTGCAGGATGTGGCGGTGAGGACTACTTCCTGAAGTCGATCATGGACGTTAGCTCTGATGCTAACATCACAGTTTTAGTCATTTCTTCAACAGTCTGATGTTGGAGCGTATTTCTTTTATTTTTTGTCCACACTGGACGTTGTGGCCGTCTCCTTCTACTGCAGGTTTTTGTGTGTTTGTTTAGCGTTGCAGTGCATTTGTTAAATTTGAACCAAGCGGTACGTCGACGTCTCTGCGGAAGAACAGTTTCGAGGCGGCGCAGAGCGACGGACCCTGGAGAGAGAAGGGAGACATTTTACCCACCGCCAGGTGCAGTGGAGGAGCCAGAGGGTGGCTAATGGTGGCCTTGGCACCCAAGAGAATAATCTATGGCCAACCCAATCGTTTAGGGAAACTCTACTTAATTTTTTTTAATATATTGCTTACAAATATAGTTATAGGGTACCAGGCCCATTGATATGGGCTGTTAGGTCCCTGTATGACCGGTGTCAGAGCTTGGTCCGCATTGACGGCAGTAAGTCAGGCTCGTTTCCGGTGAGAGTTGGACTCCGCCAAGGTTGCCCTTTGTCACCGATTCTGTTCATAACTTTTATGGACAGAATTTCTAGGCGCAGCCAAGGTGTTGAGAGGATCCGTTTTGGTGGCCTTAGAATCGCTTCTCTGTTTTTTGCAGATGATGTGGTCCTATTGGCTTCATCAGATCGTGATTTACAACTTTCACTGGAGCGGTTTGCAGCTGATGTGATGCGGCCGGGATGAGGATCAGTTCCTCCAAATCCGAGGCCATGGTCTTGAGCCGGAAAAGGGTAGCATGCCCTCTCCGGGTCGGGGATGAGGTCCTGCCCCAAGTGGAGGAGTTTAAGTATCTCGGGGTCTTGTTCACGAATGAGGGAAAACTGGAGCGTGAGATCGATAGGCGGATAGGTGCAGCGTCCGCAGTGAAGCGGGCGCTGTACCGGTCTGTCGTGGTGAAGAGAGAGCTGAGTCAAAAGGCAAAGCTCTCAATTTACCGATCGATCTACGTTCCCACCCTCATCTATGGTCATGAGCTTTGGGTTGTGACCGAAAGAACGAGATCTCGGATACAAGCGGCTGAAATGAGTTTTCTCCGCAGGGTGTCTGGACTCTCCCTTAGAGATAGGGTGAGAAGCTCAGTCATCCGGGAGGGACTCGGAGTAGAGCCGCTGCTTCTCCACATCGAGAGGAGCCAGTTGAGGTGGCTCGGGCATCTGGTTAGGATGCCTCCTGGACGCCTCCCTGGTGAGGTGTTCCGGGCATGTCCCACCGGGAGGAGACCCAGAGGAAGACCCAGGACACGCTGGAGGGACTATGTTTCTCGGCTGGCCTGGGAACGCCTTGGGATTCCCCCAGAGGAGCTGCTCCAAGTGGCTGGGGAGAGGGAAGTCTGGGCCTCCCTACTTAGGCTGCTACCCCCGCGACCCGACCCCGGATAAGCGGACGAAAATGGATGGATGGATATTGCTTATAAATATAGTTTCCTAAAATGACTGGGGTGACCGGTTTACATTTATAAAACATGGTGGCAGCCATCTTGGGCGCCGCACACCAAAATGTGCACCTCACTAATTTTCAAGTTATCCAACTCGCAAGACAAAGCGGACAGATGGACGGACAGACGAAGCGGACATATGGACAGAGGCTTTTTCCACGTTGTCTCTTAACTCTGTGACGGGGACCCAACGTTCTAAACATGGAAACATTTTGTGTCAAAGACTCGGCGGTTAAGAGAACGAACACAAACCCAACAGAGCCCCGAGTCAACGGTCTCAGACTAAAAGTAAACCGAAGCGTGGCTACGTTTGAACCAACAGTCCACCGTGCACACAAACCTTAATGACTCACCGCCAGTGATGACTCTAGTCGGACCACTTTTTTCAGTAACTAGTAATCTAACGCGTTGCTATTTCAAAATCCAGTAATCAGATTAAAGTTACTTATCCAAATTACCATGCGTTACTTTTTTTTGGTCATTTTCTGTAGTACTGCAATTTAATTTTATTTCCTCTATGCGTCTCGGGGAGTGATTAAAAAAAGACGTCTGGTCTATGCGGCAATTTGATCACCTGCTGTGGCTGTGAAACCTGACACCAGGCGTGGCAGAAACGTAAACACTGAGGTGCTCACGGAGCCGAGAGGAAGAGACTCAGCTTCAAAAACACGGTAAAAACAATTATTTGTTTGATGAAAATTATAGCAAAGATGTGTCTGAGCTTAACTTTTCCTTAATAAATTCACGAAATGGTCAAATCAGCTGGATTAAAAAAAGTAGTTTTGCTATGTGCACGCGCGCGGGTGGGACGGCTTCATTTCTTTAAAATTTAGCAAGATAAACACTTAAAAATATATATTTCTTAGCTGACATTATAGCACAAGTGTTCCTGAGCTTAACCATTCCTTAATAAATTCACGTAATGGTCAAATCTGCTGAATTTAAATTGTTTCGCTTTGACGTCTTCCAAACGGTCGCAAAAATAAATTATAAATAAATCCAATTTTAGCTCAAACATCTCCTACAGCTAATGGCTTGTAAATATCATCCAGTGATTACTTTCTGTAAATTTCATAAAAATCTGTCATGTGGTTCTTGAGATATTTTACTAACAAACACTAGTTCAGAGCTCCAGTGTTCAGGAGGCCGGGCTGCGACAGAGTGAGTCCGAGCAGAGGAGGCTTCTGTCGGACAAATGAGCTGGGAATGGTCGGTGGACCCTAGCGGCCGAAAGTGGTAATAAAGTAACTTAGTAATCTAACTGAGTTACTTTCCAAATCAAGTAATCAGTAACTTAACTAAGTTACTTTTCCCAAGGACTAATCAGTAACTTAACTAAGTTACTTTTTCAATGTAACTATGCCATCACTGCTCACCGCTTGTAGTTAAACAATAACTGTGGCTCATATTTTCTCATGTTCTCATGTTCAGAGGCAGCAGAGCTGAACGTGGACAGTTTGGGTCTCATTGGCGCGACTCACTCTTTTCACATCACGGACGTTTGCAGCTCCGGCTCAGTTTGATCTGAGCTGCAGCGTTGCATCAAACGCAGCTGTAAGGAGAACCCGGGCTGCAGGTACAGAAGATCGAGGAGATGATTCCGGCGGCTGGTCATTTGAAGACACCTTCTCCAGATCGCCGGGTTCTGTTTGCAGCAGAAGAACCAAGCGAAGCGTTGGCAGAGCGGCTCGTCGGGTCGTGAACCCGCCAACGTTCAGCGTCACGTCCAAACGAGAACCCGGTCCGTTGAGCGTCAGAAACAGAACAGAGCTGTGCACGGACAGAGTTCGCCCAATCAGACCAGCGTCAGCTTTGTGTGACGACGCCCTCACAACGATGGCGGTCCGATCGTCACAGAACTCCGTCGTCCTCGGGTTCGGGGTGCAGCGGGGGTCATGGCTTCATGCTCGGACAGGGAGAAGAAACTGTTCATGTTCTCGTCTAAACCCAAACTCGGAGACGAGGTCTGGACTCGTTCTTGAGTCCATCGCCCACAGAAGCTCCGATGTTCTGCCGAGCCACTGAGAGGACACACAGAGTGGGTCAGACGTGTCCAAGAACACGGGTCTGAGTGGGTCAGACGTGTCCAAGAACACGGGTCTGAGTGGGTCAGACGTGTCCAAGAACACGGGTCTGAGTGGGGACGATGAGTCCGGTTGCTTCTGAACTGCAGGGCAACGTTTACTGTTTGAGTTCCTCAGGTCAGCTGATCAGCAGCAGGGTGTCCCTCCAAAACTAAACCGTTACTGAAGAACCCCCAAGTCCCCCAGAGATGGACGTCTTGTAGTGGATGGAGGGCGGGGCTTCACGTCCACCCCTCACGTACCAGGGAAGAGCTGGGTTCTCTTGCGGTCGCCCCTGGTTACCTAGAGGAGGGGCTACTGCACTCAGAGGCGGGGCAACAGAACTGATGGGCGATGTCATCGTCTTCCTCCTCTCTGAGAGACAAACCAACGAACAGGAGACACAGACAGAGGACAGGGAGGAGACATACAGTGGACAGGGAGGAGACAGACAGAGGACAGGGAGGAGACATACAGAGGACAGGGAGGAGACATACAGAGGACAGGGAGGAGACAGACAGAGGACAGGGAGGAGACATACAGAGGACAGGGAGGAGACATACAGAGGACAGGGAGGAGACAGACAGAGGACAGGGAGGAGACATACAGAGGACAGGGAGGAGACAGACAGAGGACAGGGAGGAGACATACAGAGGACAGGGAGGAGACATACAGAGGACAGGGAGGAGACAGACAGAGGACAGGGAGGAGACATACAGAGGACAGGGAGGAGACATACAGAGGACAGGGAGGAGACAGACAGAGGACAGGGAGGAGACATACAGAGGACAGGGAGGAGACATACAGAGGACAGGGAGGAGACAGACAGAGGACAGGGAGGAGACAGACAGAGGACAGGGAGGAGACATACAGAGGACAGGGAGGAGACATACAGAGGACAGGGAGGAGACAGACAGAGGACAGGGAGGAGACATACAGAGGACAGGGAGGAGACATACAGAGGACAGGGAGGAGACAGACAGAGGACAGGGAGGAGACATACAGAGGACAGGGAGGAGACAGACAGAGGACAGGGAGGAGACAGACAGAGGACAGGGAGGAGACATACAGAGGACAGGGAGGAGACATACAGAGGACAGGGAGGAGACAGACAGAGGACAGGGAGGAGACATACAGAGGACAGGGAGGAGACAGACAGAGGACAGGGAGGAGACATACAGAGGACAGGGAGGAGACATACAGAGGACAGGGAGGAGACATACAGAGGACAGGGAGGAGACATACAGAGGACAGGGAGGAGACATACAGAGGACAGGGAGGAGACATACAGAGGACAGGGAGGAGACATACAGAGGACAGGGAGGAGACATACAGAGGACAGGGAGGAGACAGACAGAGGACAGGGAGGAGACAGACAGAGGACAGGGAGGAGACAGACAGAGGACAGGGAGGAGACAGACAGAGGACAGGGAGGAGACAGACAGAGGACAGGGAGGAGACAGACAGAGGACAGGGAGGAGACATACAGAGGACAGGGAGGAGACATACAGAGGACAGGGAGGAGACATACAGAGGACAGGGAGGAGACATACAGAGGACAGGGAGGAGACATACAGAGGACAGGGAGGAGACAGACAGAGGACAGGGAGGAGACAGACAGAGGACAGGGAGGAGACAGACAGAGGACAGGGAGGAGACAGACAGAGGACAGGGAGGAGACATACAGAGGACAGGGAGGAGACATACAGAGGACAGGGAGGAGACAGACAGAGGACAGGGAGGAGACATACAGAGGACAGGGAGGAGACATACAGAGGACAGGGAGGAGACATACAGAGGACAGGGAGGAGACATACAGAGGACAGGGAGGAGACATACAGAGGACAGGGAGGAGACAGACAGAGGACAGGGAGGAGACAGACAGAGGACAGGGAGGAGACATACAGAGGACAGGGAGGAGACATACAGAGGACAGGGAGGAGACATACAGAGGACAGGGAGGAGACATACAGAGGACAGGGAGGAGACAGACAGAGGACAGGGAGGAGACAGACAGAGGACAGGGAGGAGACAGACAGAGGACAGGGAGGAGACAGACAGAGGACAGGGAGGAGACATACAGAGGACAGGGAGGAGACATACAGAGGACAGGGAGGAGACAGACAGAGGACAGGGAGGAGACAGACAGAGGACAGGGAGGAGACATACAGAGGACAGGGAGGAGACATACAGAGGACAGGGAGGAGACATACAGAGGACAGGGAGGAGACATACAGAGGACAGGGAGGAGACATACAGAGGACAGGGAGGAGACATACAGAGGACAGGGAGGAGACATACAGAGGACAGGGAGGAGACATACAGAGGACAGGGAGGAGACATACAGAGGACAGGGAGGAGACATACAGAGGACAGGGAGGAGACAGACAGAGGACAGGGAGGAGACATACAGAGGACAGGGAGGAGACAGACAGAGGACAGGGAGGAGACATACAGAGGACAGGGAGGAGACAGACAGAGGACAGGGAGGAGACAGACAGAGGACAGGGAGGAGACAGACAGAGGACAGGGAGGAGACAGACAGAGGACAGGGAGGAGACAGACAGAGGACAGGGAGGAGACAGACAGAGGACAGGGAGGAGACATACAGAGGACAGGGAGGAGACAGACAGAGGACAGGGAGGAGACAGACAGAGGACAGGGAGGAGACAGACAGAGGACAGGGAGGAGACATACAGAGGACAGGGAGGAGACAGACAGAGGACAGGGAGGAGACAGACAGAGGACAGGGAGGAGACATACAGAGGACAGGGAGGAGACAGACAGAGGACAGGGAGGAGACAGACAGAGGACAGGGAGGAGACAGACAGAGGACAGGGAGGAGACAGACAGAGGACAGGGAGGAGACAGACAGAGGACAGGGAGGAGACAGACAGAGGACAGGGAGGAGACATACAGAGGACAGGGAGGAGACAGACAGAGGACAGGGAGGAGACATACAGAGGACAGGGAGGAGACATACAGAGGACAGGGAGGAGACAGACAGAGGACAGGGAGGAGACATACAGAGGACAGGGAGGAGACATACAGAGGACAGGGAGGAGACATACAGAGGACAGGGAGGAGACATACAGAGGACAGGGAGGAGACATACAGAGGACAGGGAGGAGACAGACAGAGGACAGGGAGGAGACAGACAGAGGACAGGGAGGAGACAGACAGAGGACAGGGAGGAGACAGACAGAGGACAGGGAGGAGACATACAGAGGACAGGGAGGAGACATACAGAGGACAGGGAGGAGACATACAGAGGACAGGGAGGAGACAGACAGAGGACAGGGAGGAGACAGACAGAGGACAGGGAGGAGACAGACAGAGGACAGGGAGGAGACATACAGAGGACAGGGAGGAGACAGACAGAGGACAGGGAGGAGACATACAGAGGACAGGGAGGAGACATACAGAGGACAGGGAGGAGACAGACAGAGGACAGGGAGGAGACAGACAGAGGACAGGGAGGAGACAGACAGAGGACAGGGAGGAGACAGACAGAGGACAGGGAGGAGACATACAGAGGACAGGGAGGAGACATACAGAGGACAGGGAGGAGACATACAGAGGACAGGGAGGAGACAGACAGAGGACAGGGAGGAGACATACAGAG
Source organism: Garcialebias charrua (assembly GCA_038048925.1). Lineage (NCBI taxonomy): Eukaryota > Metazoa > Chordata > Actinopteri > Cyprinodontiformes > Rivulidae > Garcialebias > Garcialebias charrua. Next base: position 42,868 of record JBBPBX010001893.1, on the reverse strand, counting down.
GACAGGGAGGAGACATACAGAGGACAGGGAGGAGACAGACAGAGGACAGGGAGGAGACATACAGAGGACAGGGAGGAGACATACAGAGGACAGGGAGGAGACAGACAGAGGACAGGGAGGAGACAGACAGAGGACAGGGAGGAGACAGACAGAGGACAGGGAGGAGACATACAGAGGACAGGGAGGAGACAGACAGAGGACAGGGAGGAGACAGAGGACAGGGAGGAGACAGACAGAGGACAGGGAGGAGACAGACAGAGGACAGGGAGGAGACAGACAGAGGACAGGGAGGAGACAGACAGAGGACAGGGAGGAGACATACAGAGGACAGGGAGGAGACAGACAGAGGACAGGGAGGAGACAGACAGAGGACAGGGAGGAGACATACAGAGGACAGGGAGGAGACAGACAGAGGACAGGGAGGAGACAGACAGAGGACAGGGAGGAGACAGACAGAGGACAGGGAGGAGACATACAGAGGACAGGGAGGAGACAGACAGAGGACAGGGAGGAGACAGACAGAGGACAGGGAGGAGACATACAGAGGACAGGGAGGAGACAGACAGAGGACAGGGAGGAGACATACAGAGGACAGGGAGGAGACAGACAGAGGACAGGGAGGAGACAGACAGAGGACAGGGAGGAGACAGACAGAGGACAGGGAGGAGACAGACAGAGGACAGGGAGGAGACAGACAGAGGACAGGGAGGAGACAGACAGAGGACAGGGAGGAGACAGACAGAGGACAGGGAGGAGACATACAGAGGACAGGGAGGAGACATACAGAGGACAGGGAGGAGACAGACAGAGGACAGGGAGGAGACATACAGAGGACAGGGAGGAGACAGACAGAGGACAGGGAGGAGACAGACAGAGGACAGGGAGGAGACATACAGAGGACAGGGAGGAGACAGACAGAGGACAGGGAGGAGACAGACAGAGGACAGGGAGGAGACAGACAGAGGACAGGGAGGAGACATACAGAGGACAGGGAGGAGACATACAGAGGACAGGGAGCAGACAGACATGGGACAGGGAGGAGACATACAGAAGACAGGGAGGAGACATACAGAGGACAGGGTGGAGACATACAGAGGACAGGGAGGAGACAGACAATGGACAGGGAGGAGACATACAGAGGACAGGGTGGAGACAGACAGAGGACAGGGAGGAGACAGACAGAGGACAGGGAGGAGACACAGACAGAGGACAGGGAGGAAAGTTGGGAGAGAAGAATAAAGACAGCAGAGAATCAGAGAAGGGTTGGGGGTTCAACTCTCCTGCTGCCCTAGGGTCAAACTCACTGATGTTGTTTGACGTCTTGTGGGTTATTTTGACCCACAGGCAGCAGAAGTTAGAGCTGCAGTACCACAGCCCAACACCAGAGGACAGTGCTGACACATCTGGACCTGAAGGAGTCTCTGGAGGTGAAGAAGCCTCATGTCAGCTGAAAGTTTTAAATGTAACTTTTTAACAGTCAGAGGTGAAAAAACTCACCTCTGACTCTGAACGTCTCTGATGAAGGAGAAAGGACAGGAAGAGGAGGATGATGATGATGATGATGATGATGAGTAGGAGGTGAAGGGAGAGCCAAGCATCTTTTCCTCACTTCACTAATTTAATCTTCCAAAGTGCAAATCAGTGCAGTAAAGTCTGGACTTTAATCACGTTCATCCTGTTCAGCAGCTTTTTGTGTCTCGTGTGACGCAAACAGAGTCAACAGATCGGTGATGTCATACAGTAAACAAGTCAAAACATCTGTGATGTCATACAGTAAACAAGTCAACACATCTGTGATGTCATACAGTAAACAAGTCAAAACATCTGTGATGTCATACAGTAAACAAGTCAAAACATCTGTGATGTCATACAGTAAACAAGTCAACACATCTGTGATGTCATACAGTAAACAAGTCAAAACATCTGTGATGTCATACAGTAAACAAGTCAACACATCTGTGATGTCATACAGTAAACAAGTCAACACATCTGTGATGTCATACAGTAAACAAGTCAACACATCTGTGATGTCATACAGTAAACAAGTCAACACATCTGTGATGTCATACAGTAAACAAGTCAAAACATCTGTGATGTCATACAGTAAACAAGTCAACACATCTGTGATGTCATACAGTAAACAAGTCAAAACATCTGTGATGTCATACAGTAAACAAGTCAACACATCTGTGATGTCATACAGTAAACAAGTCAACACATCTGTGATGTCATACAGTAAACAAGTCAACACATCTGTGATGTCATACAGTAAACAAGTCAACACATCTGTGATGTCATACAGTAAACAAGTCAACACATCTGTGATGTCATACAGTAAACAAGTCAACACATCTGTGATGTCATACAGTAAACAAGTCAACACATCTGTGATGTCATACAGTAAACAAGTCAACACATCTGTGATGTCATACAGTAAACAAGTCAACACATCTGTGATGTCATACAGTAAACAAGTCAACACATCTGTGATGTCATACAGTAAACAAGTCAACACATCTGTGATGTCATACAGTAAACAAGTCAACACATCTGTGATGTCATACAGTAAACAAGTCAACACATCTGTGATGTCATACAGTAAACAAGTCAACACATCTGTGATGTCATACAGTAAACAAGTCAACACATCTGTGATGTCATACAGTAAACAAGTCAACACATCTGTGATGTCATACAGTAAACAAGTCAACACATCTGTGATGTCATACAGTAAACAAGTCAACACATCTGTGATGTCATACAGTAAACAAGTCAACACATCTGTGATGTCATACAGTAAACAAGTCAACACATCTGTGATGTCATACAGTAAACAAGTCAACACATCTGTGATGTCATACAGTAAACAAGTCAACACATCTGTGATGTCATACAGTAAACAAGTCAACACATCTGTGATGTCATACAGTAAACAAGTCAACACATCTGTGATGTCATACAGTAAACAAGTCAACACATCTGTGATGTCATACAGTAAACAAGTCAACACATCTGTGATGTCATACAGTAAACAAGTCAACACATCTGTGATGTCATACAGTAAACAAGTCAACACATCTGTGATGTCATACAGTAAACAAGTCAACACATCTGTGATGTCATACAGTAAACAAGTCAACACATCTGTGATGTCATACAGTAAACAAGTCAACACATCTGTGATGTCATACAGTAAACAAGTCAACACATCTGTGATGTCATACAGTAAACAAGTCAACACATCTGTGATGTCATACAGTAAACAAGTCAACACATCTGTGATGTCATACAGTAAACAAGTCAACACATCTGTGATGTCATACAGTAAACAAGTCAACACATCTGTGATGTCATACAGTAAACAAGTCAACACATCTGTGATGTCATACAGTAAACAAGTCAACACATCTGTGATGTCATACAGTAAACAAGTCAACACATCTGTGATGTCATACAGTAAACAAGTCAACACATCTGTGATGTCATACAGTAAACAAGTCAACACATCTGTGATGTCATACAGTAAACAAGTCAACACATCTGTGATGTCATACAGTAAACAAGTCAACACATCTGTGATGTCATACAGTAAACAAGTCAACACATCTGTGATGTCATACAGTAAACAAGTCAACACATCTGTGATGTCATACAGTAAACGAGTCAACACATCTGTGATGTCATACAGTAAACAAGTCAACACATCTGTGATGTCATACAGTAAACAAGTCAACACATCTGTGATGTCATACAGTAAACAAGTCAACACATCTGTGATGTCATACAGTAAACAAGTCAACACATCTGTGATGTCATACAGTAAACAAGTCAACACATCTGTGATGTCATACAGTAAACAAGTCAACACATCTGTGATGTCATACAGTAAACAAGTCAACACATCTGTGATGTCATACAGTAAACAAGTCAACACATCTGTGATGTCATACAGTAAACAAGTCAACACATCTGTGATGTCATACAGTAAACAAGTCAACACATCTGTGATGTCATACAGTAAACAAGTCAACACATCTGTGATGTCATACAGTAAACAAGTCAACACATCTGTGATGTCATACAGTAAACAAGTCAACACATCTGTGATGTCATACAGTAAACAAGTCAACACATCTGTGATGTCATACAGTAAACAAGTCAACACATCTGTGATGTCATACAGTAAACAAGTCAACACATCTGTGGTTTCATGAGGAGTTTAAAGTGTGGGTGCCATCATCTTTTAACTTTGCATATAGTGACACAACATGAATATCTTGTATCATTCAACTATGTTCGTTTTAGCAAACAAAATGATATATTAATGATAATAATAAAATTATATACTGTATTATTGAAAATTCCTTTCAAAGTGAGTTTAAAATTAAAAACCGTGTTTCTTCACGGGACATCCGACTACATGCGAATGCAACATCGGTGACGTAGGATGAAGAATGTCTTTAGAACGCCCCTTTTACATATTCATGGCGGACAATAAATAAGCCGACTAATTTATCAATCTAAGTTAAGATTTGAGCGATTTGTCTTCAGTTTGGGAAGCAGAAAGTTAGATGAACAAGAAACAGCAGGTTCTAATTTAGGTCTGCACCCGTATTTATTTGAGTTTTACCTTTTCAGGAAGCGAGGGAGCTCCGGGGGGGCAGCTTTATTTATTCCATACTTGACAAAGTATTTCATCTTTTGGGAAAGTGAAAAGGCTCACTTGTTCACTGATGATATTAGAACACCCAAATGTGACACAACGTAACGGCATTTTTCAAGTTATACAAAAAAAAAAGGCGATCTGGCAGAGAATGAATACAGTATGCGTTATCATGGCAAACGCAGACTGAGGTTCTTCATCCTACGTCACAGATGTTGCATTCGCGTGTAGTCGGATGTCCCGTGAAGAAACACGGTTTTAAATTTAAACTCACTTTGAAAGGAATTTTCATTAATTTATCATTTTGTTTGCTAAAACAAACATAGTTGAATGATACAAGATAGCACTTGGAGATTTTTATTAATGAAAAGTGCAGTATAAATAGAATTCATTATTATTATTATTATTACAAGATATTTATCTTGTGCCACTATATGCAAAGTTAAAAGATGATGTCACCCACACTTTAAAGCCTCACTGACATGATTTTTTTACTATGCATAAAATTGCTCAAGATATACCGGTATATCTTTTATCATTCAACTATGTTCGTTTTTGCAAACAAAATGATAAATAAATTTAATTTTGCTTTAAAAGTGATTTTAAACTTTGCGCCGTGTTTATTCACGGGAAATCCGATTACACACGAATGCACCATCTGTGACGTAAAATCGGGCAGAGGCAGTCTGCGTGTGTCTGCAACTCGCCTGAAGATCACGTTTTTGTTTTTTTTTACTTGAAAAATGCTGTTACGTTGTGTCGCATTTGGGTGTTCTAATATCATCAGTGAACAAGTGAGACTTTTCACTTTCCAAAAAGATGAAATACTTCGTCAAGAATGCAACAAAGCTGCACCCCTC
>JBBPBX010001893.1:0-34238 GCA_038048925.1 Garcialebias charrua | reverse complement strand
AGACTGTTCTGTGTCAGATGAGTCACGATTTGAAGTTCTTTATGGAACACTGGGACGCCATGTCATCCGGACCAGAGAGGACAAGGATAGCCCAAGTTGTTATCAACGCTCCGTTCAGAAGCCTGCATCACTGATGGTATGGGGTTGCATGAGCGCTTGTGGCATGGGCAGCTTGCATGTCTGGAAAGGCACCATTAATGCAGAGAACTATGTTCAGGTTCTAGAACAACATATGCTCCATCTAGACGTCATCTCTTTCAGGGAAGACCCTGCATTTTTCAACAAGATAATGGAATATCACGGGCAGCACTGGTAGAGCTGCTGCCTCTCAGCGAGAAGGTTGCCGGTTCAAATCCCGGTCCGGGGCCTTTCTGGGTGGAGTTTGCATGTTCTCCCCGTGCATGCGTGGGTTTCCTCCGGGTACTCCGGTTTCCTCCCACAGACCAAAAAACATGCATGTTAGGCTGATTGGTGACTCTAAATTGACCCTAGGTGTGTGAGAGAGTGGATGGTTGTTTGGTGTGAGTGAGACAGGTCCCTCTTGTAAATGAGTCCCCGTGACTCAATGAGGCTAGCCTGTATAAATAAAGGTTGAATGAATGAATGAAAAAATGCCAGACCACATTCTGCAGCAATCACAACATCATGGCTACGTAGGAGAAGGATCCGGTACTGAAATGTCCAGCCTGCAGTCCAGATCTTTCACCTATAGAGAACATTTGGTGCATCATAAAGAGGAAGGTGCGACAAAGAAGGCCCAAGACGATTGAACAGTTAGAGGCCTGTATTAGACATGAATGTAGAGCATTCCTATTTCTAAACTTGAGAAACTGGTCTCCTCTGTCCCCAGACGTCTGTTGAGTGTTGTAAGAAGAAGGGGGGATGCCACACAGTGGTAAAAATGGACTTGTCCCAACTTTTTTGGGATTTGTTGACGCCATGAAATTTTGAAACAACATATTTTTCCCTTAAAATGATACATTCTCTCAGTTTAAACTTTTGATCTGTGATTTGTGTTCTATTCTGAATAAAATATTAGATGTTGGCACCTCCACATCATTGCATTCAGTTTTTATTCACAATTTGTTTAGTGTCCCAACTTTTTTGGAATCCGTTTTTATTCTGATGCATGCTCAGTAATCTAGGTAGAAAAATCTACAAAAATAAAGTTAGGTCCTCTGGACGGATTCTTCTCGTTGAAACATTTCGTCTTGTATCCAAAGGACTTCTTCAGTCTGAGGAGCTGCAACAAACTCAGTCTTATAAATAGAGTAGCATGATATTTGATTTTTAGCCGATATCCGATATGTTAAAATGTATTTGGCCGATACCGATATTTTATATACTTTCCTTTGTCAAAGCATATCCCTCTTATTTAGGCTTATTTGCTACAAAAATTGTGCAACAGCTGTGACATATATTCAGTAACAGCCATTTGATGTGCATAGCACTTTATTTTATATTAAATGAAAAGTGTTAAATGTTATTTATTAGCATTAGTCCCCTGCAATGCTGTCTCACTTGTGGAGGCTTGTTCCACATACCTATTGGAGCCGTGGGCCTGCTGCTAGCGGCTAGCTCTGTGCTAGCCTCCACCGGCTTGTGGATGTTGACGTATTCCGCTTCGCAGTTGTTTGAACTTAACAACTGCTCCATTCCTCCTTCTGTTTCCACCATCAAACAACTGGGACTTCTGCGTAGACCTCGTTACATCCATAGAAGCTCTCGAAAGAAAACCGTTTATTCTCAAGCGAACTCGGATTCGATTAGTGCTGTCTGGGCTGAAAGACGCGTCACCTCGACGTCGTCATCAGAACGCTGCGTCTGTAGGCCCTTGTAGTCCTTGTAGTCCACTGCGCACGAAGTGGCGAGGAAAACGTGGAGTGGACTTCAGTCTGCTTAAACCGGTTCAAAAAGCTCCTATTCCAACTGGTATTAAATTAGAACTTTTCAATGTGCAGTCACTATCCAACAAGTCATGTTTAATTCATGATCACATTCTGGAGAAGGACTTGGACCTCATGTGTCTTACAGAGACTTGGCATAAACCAGATGTGTTCAGTTCTCTGAATGAGGCGTGTCCCTCTGGATACAGTTATCTGCAGAGAGCCCGCAGCACTGGCCGCGGTGGTGGTCTGGCGGTAATTTATCGCAGTAATTTAAAATTGTCTCATCTGTCTTCTCAGGACTTTTCTTCTTTTGAATGTCTGGCTTTCAGCTTCAAAGCCCCACTCCTGATGAATGTTATATTAATTTATAGACCTCCCAAACCGCATGTTTCATTTAACTCAGAGATGCATGACCTCCTCACTTTTTTCTGCACCTCCCCTGTGAAGACTATTTTTCTTGGCGACTTAAATATCCACGTGGACAATTCTTCTTCACCTCTGGCAACAGATTTTAAGTCTCTTCTGGACTCTCTTAATCTCACTCAACATGTTGACGCCCCTACGCACAGCAGGGGGCATACTCTGGATTTGGTGATTACAGACACTGTACTCATCAATAACTTATCTGTATATGACCTGGGTGTCTCAGACCACAGGGTCATCTCCCTGGAAGTGCCTTCATCTTCGCCTGCTTCAAACCCAAAACGACCCATCCAGTTCCGTGACCTTAAAAACATTTCCCTTGATGTTCTGTCTGCTGATCTTCACACCCTGACCGCTGTCAATCATCCTTCTGCAGATGACTCTGTGGATTACTACAACCAATCTCTTCGGGAGCTCCTGGACCTACACGCCCCCTTGAAGACAAGACTGGTGTCTTTCTCGCGTTCAGCCCCTTGGTACACTGATGAGCTGCGCAAGATGAAGGCAACTGGCCGTGCTATTGAGAGACGTGTAAAATCATCTGGTCTCTCTGTGCATAAGCAGGCATATAAAGAACATCAGAAAGCGTACGCCTATTCTCTTAAAGAAGCACGCTCCAAATATTATTCTAACATCATCAACACCTGCCCTGGAAACTCTAAACAGCTCTTCTCCACAATAACTCGTCTGCTTAATCCCATTAAACAAACTCTTGAGGACTCTGCTCAAAAATGCGAGCTGTTTCTTTCATCTTTTAAAACCAAAATTGACACTATCAGATCTCAGCTCCACAACCTCCCTGTTCTCAGTGTGCCATCTACCCGTCTGCATTCTGGGACCCTTAACAGCTTTGACGAAGTTGTTCAGAGTGAGGTGGAGGCCATCATCAAGAAAATGAAGCCTTCATCCTGCGCCCTGGATCCTTTCCCCTCGTCTCTCATAAAAACCAATCACTCTGCAATAGGCCCACTTATCACTCAAATAATAAATCAGTCTCTACAATCTGGTCATGTTCCACTGCCTCTAAAAACTGCCATCATTAGGCCTCTTCTGAAAAAATCTAATTTGGATCCCGACATTTTTTCTAATTACCGCCCAATTTCACACCTCCCTTTTCTGTCTAAAGTGCTGGAAAAAGCTGTTGCTGCTCAGCTGCAGGATCACCTACAACAACACTCCCTGTATGAGAAGTTCCAGTCTGGATTCAGGGCAGCTCACAGTACAGAGACTGCATTGCTGAGGGTTACCAATGATGTCCTCTTGGCTGCTGACACTGGCTCTCCCTCCATCCTTGTCCTCCTTGACCTCACTGCAGCCTTCGACACTGTGGACCATAGTGTCCTCCTCCACCGTCTTCATGTGGAGGTCGGTCTCTGCGACACCGTCCTGGACTGGTTCAAATCTTTCCTCTCCAATAGGCTGGAATGTGTTAGTCTTGGCAACGCCACGTCCCAGACAGTCTGTGTCTCCTGTGGTGTCCCTCAGGGGTCGGTTCTGGGGCCCCTGCTGTTTTCCCTTTACATGCTGCCTTTAGGTCAAATTATTAATCAGTTCAACATTTCTTTTCACTGTTATGCCGACGATACACAGCTTTACATCAGGACTGGAGCATCCTCATCTTCCACCTTGTCATCTCCATCTTCACTCACTGCCCTCTCTGCCTGCCTGGAGGCAATTAGGGCATGGATGAATCAGAACTTTCTTCAATTAAACTGCTCCAAGACTGAGGCCATACTGATTGGCACCCCTCACCAGGTACAAACATCTCCTATAACAACACTTTCCTTTTCTGGACAAGACATCCCCCTCTCCACCTCTGTTACTAATCTTGGAATAAAAATGGACTCCAATCTTACATTTGAAAATCACATTAAGCTTCTGTTTAAAACTTGCTTCTTCCATCTTCGAAACATCTCCAGACTTCGCCCATCCCTAACTTTTTCCGATGCTGAGAAGCTCGTCCATGCTTTTGTCTCCTCCAGGCTCGACTACTGCAACTCCCTGTTTATTGGAATCCCTGGCAAAAACCTTCAGAAACTTCAATATATTCAAAACAGTGCAGCAAGGATCTTGTTGAGAGTTCGTAAATTTGAACATATTACGCCCATTCTCCATAACCTTCATTGGCTTCCTGTCGCCTACAGAATTCAGTACAAAACTGCTCTCATTACACATCAATGCTTACATGGAGCTTCACCAGATTATCTGAAGGATATTCTTATTCCATACTCATCCACCCGGTCGCTGCGGTCACAGAACAGTAATCTCCTTCACATTCCGAGAACCAAATTAAGGACCATGGGAGACCGGGCTTTCAGTGTGGCTGCCCCCCGCCTGTGGAACTCTCTTCCTGACTGTCTGAGAGCCCCACAGTCTGTGGTTGACTTTAAGAGCGGCTTGAAGACCTTTCTTTTCAACCGAGCATACTCTACCTCCTCATGATTCTACTTTTGATCTTAGTTGATACTGTTATTGATTTGACTTGTTTTACTTGTTTTATTGACATTTAATTCTGTTGCACTTTGTAGCACTTTGAGATTTTCATGAATGAAAAGTGCGTTATAAATTGAATTCATTATTATTATTATTATTACTAGCTGCAGTGTGGGATTCTCTGCACTCCTATGCATGAAAGACAGACTTCTTAAGATCAAAGTTTTTGTCCATCCATTGTGCCGTGAGACTAATCATGCTAACGGGGCTAACACGACGTCCAAATGTCTGTGGTACAACTCACCCAACAAGTGGTGCTATCAGCTGTTAGCTTCTCGATGACGTCGGAAATGACGGTCGTAACGCGGGTAACGTTACATCGGAAAAATATCTCAGACTGTGGACAATATAGAGAGGCTCAAAGTATCGGTAGTCCATAAATCTTCAGAATTCAACATCCTCAACGAAAAAAAAAACTTTCCACACCGCCAACATTTTGACTCTGTCCTCTCTGCCGTGATCAGATCAGGTAGGCGCGTGTGATGTCATCACATTGAGCTGGCGCTGCAGGCATCCTTGTCACTGGGTTGTCATTCAAAAACAGCGTCTTTTATATCGATGAGTTATTCTGATGGACTGGCCGATATTTAACTTTAATGCTAATATTGGACGATACTATGCCGATAATATCGTACATCCCTAATACTGTATAGAGCCTTCTCATGGTGGATCAACCAGTTTGTTGTTGGCACCCAGAACTAGCTGTTCACATGAGGAAGACCATCAGCCTAATGACCAATCATTAGCACCCTGATGGTTGTTTGCTATTCACACAGGGCTGAGTGATACTGGCAAGAGGGGTACAGTTGGACACGGAGGCTCCACCTCTGTTTAATGATGGACGGTTTCTCTACACAAAGATGGCCTCCTTTACTCTCCTCTCGAGGAAGCCATTGACCATCATCAGCTAGGCTGATGGTCCTCCTTTATCATGTCAACAGTTCTGGATGTCAACAACAAACTGGTTGATCCACTATGAGAAGGTACAGTTAGTTTATAAGACTGAGTTTGTTGCAGCTTTCCCGAAAAGTTTTAAGTTTTAATGACTGGACTTGTTTTCTCGGTGTGAAGACACTTTTCAACTCGTTTGATGAGCCTTAATTAAAAAACAAAACAAAAAACTGAGCAGTAAGTTGCTCCATTACGTGCGAGCCGAACTCCCGTGCAAATCACCCTCCTTCCCCCTGCTTCCTGACGGTTGTGAGGGTCCATCAGCTCTGAACACGTCTCTACTCCCATATTCTTTCCGTTAGACTCAAAGTTACGGCGACTGAATCATCTCTCGTGAACCAGGCCAACAAACACCCCAACAACCGTCAGGAGGAAAGGGAGGGAGTGATTTGCATGTGGGTTCAACACACATTCGGAAACAGAATGCTAAAGTTCAACTCGTCACTTTCAGGCTGCGCTGACGAGAAGCAAAACGTTAGAAAAGAAAACGACTGGCTTCGTGTTTTGTAAAAAACTCGTCATCTTTTAGGTTTAGACGAGAATAAATGTCGGATCTTAACGTGCAGAGTTTGCTCTAAATGAACACCTGGCCCTCCCTGCTCCTGGATGTGATCTGAGGAGCGCAGTGGGTGGAGGAGAGCTAGAGGTGAGGCAGGGTGTGGAGGAAGGTCCGGGGTGGGGGGGACTCTATCCCTTACCTTGCCTGCTCGTGGTGCTTGGCGGGGGGCAGGGCGCAGGGAGGCTTGGGCAGGCGGAGGCGCGCGGGACAGCAGTACTGATGGTAGGTGGCGTGGCTGTTAGGAGGAAGGCTGGAGGAGTAGAGAGAGGAGGAGGAAGAGGAGGTGGAGGAAGGAGTGGTGATGCTAGTAGGGTTGTTGAAGGTACGACAAGAGGTGGTGGTGGTGGTAGAACAGGTGGAGGAGGAGGAATAAGACCTGACACAGAGAGAGAGATAGAAGGATAGAGAGGGAGAAAAAAAGAGAGAAAAATAAAGTCAAGAGAGGAACAGAGAAAGGAGGACAACAAAAACAACAACAACAACAAGAGACAGGCACACAAACAAACACCGTTAGCACAGTTAGCAATACGGCACACTGTTAGCAAAAGCACAACAGGTTAAAGCAAAAAGCACACTGTAATCTATTAGCATTAGCTTCACACACAAAGTAACAACCGCATAGCATTAGCAGGCAATTAGATTATAAAACACTGTTTTAGCTTACAATTAGCATACCATACCCCACCATGTTAGCATTACCTTGGCATACAACATTTACAGAAAATGACAGTTAGTATAAATGCTAACATCACTAGCATTCAGCATTAACATACAGTCACGTGTTAGCTTAGCATTTAGAGTATTAGCTCATGGTTAGCAGCCATTAGCACTAGCGTTAGCATCACAGCAGTACATGTATAGTGTACAGTGAGTCAGGAGGGGGAGGACGATGCACAGATAAAAAGATCATTTACCGCTTTCAGAGCAACACTCACTAAATGTTTAGCACCGATTAGCTGCCAAACGCTGCTCACGTTTTGAGAGCTGATTTACTCTGATGAGCTAAGACAACTTCTTTAACCACCGGATGAAGTTTGCCATCATGCAGCTGGGTCGCTGGGCCTTTAAATCATTTATGTGATATTTAATTACAAATATTCCTCATGCAGCCATGTAAAATGTTTGATATGTGGGAAGACTAAGAGAATAAAACTATTAGCCACACTTATTGTTGGTTTGTGTTAAAATATGAACATACTTTAAAACAATAGCTCATTTAATGCATCTACATTAGGACTACTTCCTAGATGTGGAAAAAACAAGTTATGTTTCTATAGTTTCAGATAAAATAAACATTAAAGTGGTGCTAACCCCCTGTGGATCTGTAGCTCCGCCCCCAGACCAGATTCAATATCCCTCATGAAAATGGGAGTGTCGAGAGTCAAGGAGGGGAGGAGGTGGGTGGTTGTGCTGCGTTCACGCCCCTCTAGCAACAAACTAAAACAAACTAAAACTCCAGCAAACAACTTACAGCAAGCAACAACAAAGAATAAATATGTAGATGTATTTATCTATTCTCAACCGATCTAGCCAAAACAAAAGGCCTAAAAAATAATAATAATAATACCACAAGGTATTCCGTGACCGGGGTTCAAGCCTGGGTCTCTCGGACCCCAAACCCGCACTTCCACCACTGCCCCAACTTGACATTCATGCTTCGCTCGTCCATCGCTCCATAAGAAAACAAATACAACCAAATAGTTTCGATGAAGTGGAAAGTATTCATACAATACATAGGTTAAAATATACAAATAACTAGTGCCATTCCGAAAACTATAATATGCTTTGCTGCAGAGCTGTTCCGGAGTGCAATGTACCACTTCCATATAAGGTATGAACTGCAGGAGGACCTTCTCATCTCTGCAGGGGATTGGCTCTACTTGAACCACTTTTGTGACGTCAGAGTGTACAAGACATGTCAGAGTGAACAGCCCTTGACCAATAAGAAAATTAAGGTGCAATTCCTCTGTTCAACCCATAGGGTTACCGTAAACACAATTTTAGACCAAATATTGCCAATTTAAACTAATGCGCACAAATATGTGAAGATTAACACAGACATAGTGCTATACAACATTTTAGACACATTCTAAGGAGTTTATCAGCTAAAAAAAGTTAATTTGGAGTTTAGTTCCTCTTTAAATTCCCTCTTACATTAGCAGTCGGAGAAAGCGTCATCAGTTTTCTAACATTGCGTTGGCCTCACTGTCTTCATAGAAAAACAGTGAAACAAGGAAACAAACGGGAAAAAAACAATTTGTATTTCCCTATGTGGAGTAAAACCGTGGACCAGTTTGAACGTGCAACTCGAGGGATGTCCAAACATAAAACAGTTTAAGGAGAGGTAGAAAATAAAACTTTTAAAAGATATTGTGATGAATAGTGTGATTATTTTTTGATAACTACCGGTACGTAGACATGTACGCTTATAGATATGTGTATGCATGTACGGTATATGCTGTATATTATTATTTTGATTATCGTATGTATTCATGCACGTATGAATGTGTATGTGTATGTATATACGTGTATGGGTGTATGCATTTGTATACTTGTACATAACTCCATATAGATTTGTGTATGTAAGAAGGTGTAGGTGTTTGCATAAAGAGGGGTCAAAAAAGTCAAGAACAACAAAAAATACATTTGTTTCTAGAAAAGCAATACATCAATGACAGTCTTATAAATATAAAGGGTGAGTTTAAATACGTTTGTACTTCTTCCCACTTCTTTTTCCAAATATGCTTCATTTTCATTCGTTCTTTATTTCGATTTTTGTTCTTATACATGTTTGAAACTAAACTAAACTGAACAGCAGCAAATGAAACGAGTGAAAAACCAAAGTGCAAATACAAAAAAGGGATAAGAAGCAAAAAACAAAAAAACAAAAAAACCAACATAAAACTGATTTCAAAATGTATCAAATGTTTCCATTTAGTTAAAATCAACATTCACTAAATCATCTGTCTTGCACAACACACCAGAAGAAATATTTTCATATTCAAACTTTGTTTACCGGGTTAGGCATCATTTCATGAGCCCCAGTCCAGCAGGTGGTCCAGGCCATTGCCTCAGCCTGAGGCAACAAGGGGGTACCTCCCTCCACTGGTGTGGAGGACACTCCATTACTCTACTGCAGGGGAGACTTTTTCAGCATGCGAGCTACTTTTGAAATGATCAAGTCAAAGTGATCTACCTACTATAAGGCCCCGTTTACACGAAAACGTGTGGAAACATTAGTGTTTTATCAATGTTTATTGGGGGTAATAAACAAAAAATAAGCTGGTTTACATAAAAAATGTTGTAGTTTTCATGTCAGTCGGGTTGCCAGATAAGAAATTATGAACTATAGTACTGTGGCTTTAAAATGGTAGTATTTTGACCTAAACTGTTGTGTTTGCTGAGTAAAGATGTTCTAAGATTCAATTCAATTCAGTTTATTTATATAGCGTCAATTCACAAAAGAAGTAATCTCAGAGCACTGAACAGAAACATTTATACAAAATAATAATTTAACAGAATAGATAAAATAATAATTTAACACTATTTGTCTGAGGAGCAGACTGCTTTGAATTTAACTCCATTGTAGAACTCTCATCTTGAGCAAGATGAAGTTTGTGTTGCGTTTCTTGAACATGTGCTCAGAAAAGAGGTGGTAAATAAGGCATTTTTTTAAATCTGGCAACCCTGGGCTCAGCTGTATTCATTGTGCATGCAGCGACTGCATGATCACAGTTACATTCAAACTGGTGAATAACGTCTCTTTGGACCTGGATTTTATTAGTTTTGCTCCTGCATGCTGAAAAAGGGTGAGTAGCAGAAAAACACTCAGCTCTCTGACATTATTTAAAACTGTTGTTAGTGCAGAAAAACTTTGGACTGCAGCCGTCTGTATGTACAACTTCACACACGGAGAAGTTCACACCTTCGGGGTGGGGGAGCGGGGATGGGGTTTCCCCGAAAATCTCTCAGACCTGGTTTGAGAGAATGAGGGCTGTGAATGGCTGCCCTGTATGTCAATCAAGTGACGGGATGTTTGATAGGCTGACAAAAAAAAAAAATGTCACACGCTGCGATCTACCAGTACTACCTCAGAGATCCACCAGTAGATCGCGATCTACCTAATGAGCACCCCTGCTCTACTGCTACCTCTTTAGCCCTCTTCAAAGTTAGCTCTCTTCAAATAATGTATACCCCCCACCCCTCAAGGATTCACGTCCTGCTGCCAGATAATTTTCTGTTCTTTCCTTTGTAGTGGCGCATTTAGCGTCCAGACTACTGAGTGCTTTCTGACTGACCCTTGACATACCAAGTAGGGCTTCAAGTCAACACAGTGGTTGAGTTAACATTGCACACAGCTGTTTACAGGAACACACAAAAAAGTTAAATCATGTCATCGGGGCAGATTCTCCTGGGAAGAAACGATTTGTCTTGCATCTGAAAGACTTTGTCAGACTGAGGCCTGCCAACAGGACCTGCCATGTTAAATAGCACCTCCTTGACGTGTTTCAAGCCAGCTTGCTGTGGAGTTACCATAAACTGGCTTTAAACGTGCAAAAAGGGGAACCATCTTTGTAACCAATCGATCATCAGTGCATAACAATCAAATGTTAGACAAAATGGCCGCTTGCTACACATCAAACCGGCCTGAGGATAACCTGGCCAAAATGGTTACAAAATAGTAAGTTAGCTCAATCATCCAGGTATAAAAATCCCCCCAAAAAGTTAAATCATGTCATCAGCAGATTCTTCTTGGAAGAAAAGTTTTGTCTTTCATCCAAAAGGCTTCGTCAGTCTGAGGTATGGGCCATTTGATTGTTGTGCACTGGTGATCGGTTGTTTTTGTGGGCGGCCGTGGTGTAGTGGTAATGGCAGTCGTCCCCCGATCGGAAGGTTGGAGGTTCGAATCCCGCGTCCGCCCACCATGTGTCGTTGTGTCCCTGGGCAAGACACTTAACCCCGAGTTGCTCCCGGTAGGTCTGGATGGCGCCTTGCAAGGCAGGCTACCACTACCGGTGTATGAATGTGTGAATGAATGGGTGGATGGCTGGTATTGTAAAGCGCTTTGGGGCTCCTCACAGGGGGCTGGAAAGCGCTATATAAATAAGCTCCATTTACCATTTACCATTTGTTTTACACTGATGGTCCTCCATTTAACATGTGTAAAGCCAGTTTCTGGGAATTCCACAGCAGACTGGTTTGAAACACGTCAACAAGGTGCTAATTAATACGACAGATCTTGTGGGCAGGCCTCAGACTGACGAAGTCTTTCGGATGAAAGACGAAACATTTTGTCCAAAAAATAAATGGTCCAGATGACATGACTTCACTTTTTTTGGGGGTGATTTCTTTACCTGGATGATTGAGCTAACTTACCATGTCTACAGGAAGCACTTTTTATTGTTAGAAGAAAAAGTGCTTTCTTTTTACCAGGTCAGTTCTGCCTAGGATTCTTGACAATGACCTTTGATCTGTAAGATGTTGAACAGACTATGTAGACTCTACATAGTCAGTTACATACTCTACACACTCTACATTGTAGAGTATGTAAACTATTAAATTAACAACAATTTACTACTCATTATTAATTGTTCAGGACAGTGGACGTTTAGAGAACGTTTTCTAATGAAACAGTGTCATGAAGAATATCTCAAGATAAATGAAGTTATTCCTGTGCACATATTTAAGGAACGGCACATCAGCTTCGTTCCTGTGTTGTGCCGCAGTGCACAGGACTACACTTTTAGTTTAATGATAAATTACCGTCCTGTTATCTGAAGGTTCCTGTCTGTTGATCTTATGTCCTCGTATTTTTTATTCTGAAATAAAGAGCAAAAAGGACATTGAAGATGTTTGGCTGCTCTTCACACATCCACACAACACCACCTTGACTCACAACCTGTGGGTGGAATTTATGCACAGAATGGACTCTGTGTAGGTTTTCCACTCATTAACCAACACATACCCACAACGATCCCAAAACCACCGCAGACCACATTTAAGACATTTCTCCTCTTTAGAATATAGAATAGAATATATAGAATATATCTTTATTGGCATATTTGCACCAAAGTACAAAGTTTTGCAATTGGCGCATGCACCATCCGAAGAGGGACGTACGCACGGAAGCCGCAGCAGTATAAAACCGTGCCGCCAACAATCAGATATGGAAAAAGGAACATACAGTCGGATAATCATTGGTATTCAAAAAAGAATCTATCACATTTTGTCTTAGGACACTCTATGATAAAGTCGAAAAAACTCTACCAGCTTCAGCACGGATAAAGACAAAGACATGTTGCATTTGATGGCAAGCAGGGAGATAGTCCGTGAGTAATCATTTCAGATAAGCACAGTCTGCAGATGGCCTCAGCTCGGCTCCATCTGAATGCACACAGAGACCTCTGGGGGGAGGGGGGGCAGCGACAGTTTTCAACAGCTTTCGACTCCAGGAGAAGTTTACAGTCAGCCTCTTTTCAAGGTTGCTCTGAGTCCCGATTAGATTAGTTGCTTTATTTATTTTCAGGCCAGGCTACAGTGTACTTTGACTGCAGCCTTGAAGTCCAGGTGTCTAGGTCCAAATCGCCGAATCATGTGAGGTTCCGAGCTACAAATCCCCATCTGTGCCCTGATGAAGCCCGGTCGGCTGTAAACGAGTCCCAAAACGCACTGCAGGTCCGCGGCTGTCCACCACTGCTCCCATCGTGCGATTCAGCTCGTACAACAGCTGGGTCGTTGAGGTCATAGCCCGGATCAAAGAATCTTGTTGAGCAGGAAGTTTCGCCAGCGCGTTGATCGCCGCGGCAGTCTCCCTCAGCTTCCAGTAGCAGAAACCTCCGCCAACGCCAAAAAGCAGAGCAGCTGCCACCAATATTCCAATAATCCACAAATCTTCCATGTCTTCGACAGAAAGAATGGTCAGACACATTAACTTCCACTCGCCCCATGAGTCCATAATGTAGCCCACCGCATGCTAATAAATGCTTTAATAAATGTTTTAAAACACCTAAACACGGTGACTGTTTTTAAAATGTGCACTGCAGTAAAATATCTTGAGCATTATATTTCTAATAAAACTGAATAGTTTTCATTTGATACTATTTCTATCTTAACATGTGATTCTTGACCTGCCATTGTGTATCTGTTCTTCTCAAATCCAGCCAGTCGAAGCAGATGCCCGCTTGTCCTGAACCTGGTTCTGCTAAAGGTTTCTTCCTCATGAGGGAGTTTTTCCTTTCTACTATCACCTTCATGCTTGTTCAAGATGAGAGTTCTGTGATGGAGTTAAACTCAAAGCAGTCTGCTCCTCACATAAATAATGTTGTTCAGTGCCCTGAGATGACTTCTGTTGTGACTTGGAGCTTTTTAAATGAACTGAATTAAACTAAATTGCATTAATAACACATTTACAGTCTTAATAATGCTAGCTCAAGCTAATATGAAGGCTGAGACAGTGACAGCTGCAAAGTTTAAAGTTAGAAAACAACCTCTTTACAATAATAATAATAATAATAATGAATTCAATTTATAATGCACTTTTCATTAATAAAAATCTCAAAGTGTTCAATAAAAAATTTCAAAAGACAAATAAATCTCAAAGACAGGGAGTCTCGTAGGTACTCGTTCCTGTTCGTCAGAAACGGTGGTGGTACGTAATAAATTTGCTAATTAATTAGCACTTTTTCTTAGTTAACAACAGAAATACCAAATCTTCCTTGTCCATCCATCCATCTATCCATCTTTTTCCGCTTATCCGGGGTTTGATTGCCGGGGTATAGCAGCCTAAGTAAGGAGGCCCAGACTTCCCTCTCCCTAGCCACTTGGAGCAGCTCCTCTGGGGGAATCCCAAGCGTTCCCAGGCCAGCCGAGAAACATAGTCCCTCCAGCGTGTCCTGGGTCTTCCTCTGGGTCTCCTCCCGGTGGGACATGCCCGGAACACCTCACCAGGGAGGCGTCCAGGAGGCATCCTAACCAGATGCCCGAGCCACCTCAACTGGCTCCTCTCGATGTGGAGAAGCAGCGGCTCTACTCTGAGTCCCTCCCGGATGACCGAGCTTCTCACCCTATCTCTAAGGGAGAGTCCAGACACCCTGCGGAGAAAACTCATTTCAGCCGCTTGTATCCGAGATCTCGTTCTTTCGGTCATAACCCAAAGCTCATGACCATAGATGAGGGTGGGAACGTAGATCGATCTGGTAAATTGAGAGCTTTGCCTTTCGACTCAGCTCTCTCTTCACCACGACAGACCGGTACAGCGCCCGCTTTACTGCGGACGCTGCACCTATCCGCCTATCGATCTCACGCTCCATTTTTCCCTCATTCGTCAACAAGATCCCAAGATATTTAAACTCCTCCACTTGGGGCAGGGCCTCCTCCCCGACCCAGAGAGGGCACTCTACCCTCTTCTGGTTCAAGACCATGGCGTCAGATTTGGAGGAACTGATCTTCAACCCAGCCGCATCACACTCGGCTGCAAACCACTCCCAGTGAAAGCTGTAGATCACAACCTGATGAAGCCAATAGGACCACATCATCTGCAAAAACAGAAACAAGATCCTAAGGCCACCAAAACAGATCCCCTCAATGCCTTGGTTGCGCCTAGAAATTCTGTCCATAAAAGTTATGAACAGAATCGGTGACAAAGGGCAACCTTGGCGGAGTCCAACTCTCACTGGAAAAGAGCCTGACTTACTGCCGGCAATGCTGACCAAGCTCTGACATCGGTCATACAGGGACCAAACAGCCATACTAAAGGGCCTGGTATCCCATACTCTTGGAGTACCCCCCACAGGGCTCCCCGAGGGACGACGTCGAACGCCTTCTCCAAGTCCACAAAGCACATGTAGACTGGTTGAGCAAACTCCCACGCACCCTCCAGAACCCTGCTGAGGGTGTAGTAGAACTGGTCCAGTGTTGCATGACCAGGACGAAAACCACACCGCTCCTCCTGAATCTGAGGTTCGACTATCCGACGGACCCTCCTCTCCAGAACTCATGAATAGACCTTACCAGGGAGGCTTAAGCATGTGATCCCCCTATAGTTGGAACACACTCTATGGTCCCCCTTTTTGGAACCACCAACCCAGTCTGCCAATCCAGGGGAACTGCCCCCGATGTCGATACAATATTGCATAGTCGTGTAAGCCAACACAACTCCACAACATCCAGAGCCTTAAGGAACTCCGGTTGAATCTCATCCACCCCTGGGGCCCTGCCACCGAGGAGTTTTTTTTAACCACCTTGTTGACCTCAGCACCAGAGATTGGAGAGCTCGACCCAAAGTCCCATGGCTCTGCTTCCTCAGTGGAAGACGTGCCAGTGGGATTGAGGAGGTCTTCAAAGTATTCTGCTCACCGACTCACAACATCTCGAGTTGAGGTCAGCAGCAAACCACCTCTACTACAAATAGTGTTGGCGGTGTACTGCTCCCCCCTCCCCACCCGAGATGTCGGATGGTGGTTCAGAATTGCCTCGAAGCCATAAGGAAGTCATTCTCCATGGTCTCTCTGAACTCCTCCCACACCTGAGTTTTTGCCTCAGCGACCAGCTGAGCTGCATGCTGCTTAGACTGCTGGTACCTATCAGGTGCTTCCAGGGTCCCACAGACCAAAAAGGCCTGATAGGACTCCTTCTTCAGCCTAACTGGATCCCTTACCGCCGGTGTCCACCGAGGGTTACCACCGCGACAGGCACCGGCAACCTTGCGGCCATGGCTCCGATAAGCTGCCTCAAGAATAGAGGCACAGACCATGGTCCACTTGGACTCAATGTTCCCCCACCTCCCCTGGAACGTGCATCAACCTTGTCCAACAACAACTGGAAATAAGCATCCACTCTGACAACGGGGCTATCGTCATGCCATTTGAGGTGTGCTGAAGTGGGAGGAGCTTACCAGGAGTTTCACCACAGTTTGGACAAAAAGTCCAAGCAAAGAACGTTTCATGACCACGTCAGCGAGAATTTCTTGTGAAGTACAAATCTGCTTAAAGCACACGAACGTCACACATTAGACCATACAAAATATTTATAAAAAAAATAAAACTATTGATAAACTGACACTCCAGTCCAACAGATGGCACTACTGTTCATTTCTGACTAAACAAAACCACTGCAGTGATTTCTTTATTTATTTTATCTGAGACTTCATGTCATTTGTGTGAACGTCTGCTGTCATCATCACCTCAACACAAGCCCGAGTACGGGTAAAACTATTAATCATTCAACCACCTGTCAAGGGCATTACATGAGCTAAAAACTTTAACTAGCATGAAAAACCCTTTGGTTTAATTTTTATCTGAAGCTCAAACATGATTCTTGCTCGTTTGATGAATGCCATTTTGAGCTTTCCTCCCAGTATTGCATACAAAAAGATTTATTGAAGCATTAAAAGCAACACAGTGAGTCTACGAACCGACAAACTAAAATATTCTTTATTTCAGTTGTAGCTGCTACAGCAAAGAGGCCGTGCCAACAATGTTGTTAAGGGCAACCGTTTCAAATGAAGAAACGTTGTCACGGCAACAGGGACTGCGTGGAAATCTGAGTGTTTAAAATAGATCCTCCCCAGCTTCTGCTCCCAGTTGGTTTCCAAAAGGTTACATCAGGAAAACCCTCACAAGCAGAAAACGACATTTACCAACGAGTTCACACTGAAGCTCAACCATGAGCCCAAAGAGACCTCTGAGGGCTCACTCCGTTACTATGAGTGATTATTCCAACATGGAAGAAGATTGAATCCTTGCACCATCACTGAAACACGCCATCACTCTGAAAAATCTCTGAAACACACAGTCACTCTGAAAAATCACTGAAACAAACTTGTTACTCAGAAACATCACTAAAATACATTATCACTCTGAAACACTTCACTCTGAAACATCACTGAAAAAACACAGTCACTCTGAAACATCTCTGAAAAAAACAGTTACTCTGAAAAATCACTAAAGTACATAATCACTGAACCACAGTCAATCTGAAACATCACTGAAACACACAGTCACTCTGAAACACAGTCACTTTGAAACATCTCTGAAACAAACAGTTACTCTAAAACATCTGAAACAAACAGTTACTCTGAAACATCACTAAAACACAACATCACTCTGAAACACAGTCACTCTGAAACATCACTGAAACAAACCGTTAACTTTGAAACATCACTGAAACAAACGGTTAACTCTGAAACATCACTAAAATACATCATCACTCTGAAACACAGTCAATCTGAAACATCACTGAAACACACAGTCACTCTGAAACATCTCTGAAACAAACAATTACTCTAAAACATCTGAAACAAACAGTTACTCTGAAACATCACAAAAAACATCATAACTCTGAAACACAGTCACTCTGAAACATCACTGAAACACAGTCACTCTGAAACATCACTGAAACACAGTCACTCTGAAACATCACTGAAACAAACCGTTAACTTTGAAACATCACTGAAACACAGTCACTCTGAAACATCACTGAAACACAGTCACTCTGAAACATCACTGAAACAAACCGTTAACTTTGAAACATCACTGAAACACAGTCACTCTGAAACATCACTGAAACACAGTCACTCTGAAACATCACTGAAACACAGTCACTCTGAAACATCACTGAAACAAACCGTTAACTTTGAAACATCACTGAAATACATCATCACTCTGAAACACAGTCACTCTGAAACATCACTGAAACAAACTGTTAACTTTGAAACATCACTGAAACAAACAGTTAACTCTGAAACATCACTAAAATACATCATAACTCTGAAACAGTCATTCTGAAACATCACTGAAACACACAGTCACTCTGAAACATCACTGAAACACACAGTCACTCTGAAACATCTCTGAAACAAACAATTACTCTGAAAAATCACTTAAATACATCATCACTCTGAAACACAGTCACTCTGAAACATCACTGAAACACATAGTCACTCTGAAACATCACTGAAACAAACAGTCACTCTGAAACATTACTGAAACACACAGTCACTCTGAAACATCACTGAAACATGCAGTCACTCTGAAGCATCACTGAAACACACAGTCACTCTGAAGCATCACTGAAACATGCAGTCACTCTGAAACATCATTGAAACACACAGTCACTCTGAAGCATCACTGAAACACACAGTCACTCTGAAACATCACTGAAACAAACAGTCACTCTGAAACATCACTGAAACAAACAGTCACTGTGAAACATCACTGAAATATGCAGTCACTGTGAAACATCATTGAAACAAACAGTCACTGTGAAACATCACTGAAATACGCAGTCACTGTGAAACATCATTGAAACACAAACAGTCATGCTGAAACATTTCTGAAACACACACAGTCACTCTGAAACACAGTCACTCTGAAACATCTCTGAACCATCAATGAAACACATCATCACTCTGAAACATCTCTGAAACACATCATCACTCTGAAACACATAATCACTCTGAAACATCACTGAAACATCACTGAAACACATCATCACTCTGAAACACAGTCAATCTGAAACATCAATTAAACACACAGTCACTCTGAAACATCACTAAAACACAACATCACTCTGAAACACAGTCACTCTGAAACATCACTAAAATACATAATCACTCTGAAACACAGTCAATCTGAAACATCAATTAAACACACAGTCACTCTGAAACATCACTAAAACACAACATCACTCTGAAACACAGTCACTCTGAAACATCACTGAAACACACAGTCACTCTGAAACATCACTGAAACAAACTGTTAACTTTGAAACATCACTGAAACAAACAGTTAACTCTGAAACATCACTAAAATACATCATCACTCTGAAACACAGTCAATCTGAAACATCACTGAAACACACAGTCACTCTGAAACATCTCTGAAACAAACAATTACTCTAAAACATCTGAAACAAACAGTTACTCTGAAACATCACAAAAAACATCATAACTCTGAAACACAGTCACTCTGAAACATCACTGAAACACAGTCACTCTGAAACATCACTGAAACAAACCGTTAACTTTGAAACATCACTGAAATACATCATCACTCTGAAACACAGTCACTCTGACACATCACTGAAACACACAGTCACTCTTAAACATCACTGAAACAAACTGTTAACTTTGAAACATCATTGAAACAAACAGTTAACTCTGAAACATCACTAAAATAGATCATAACTCTGAAACAGTCATTCTGAAACATCACTGAAACACACAGTCACTCTGAAACATCACTGAAACAAACAGTTACTCTGAAACATCACTAAAACACATCATCCCTCTGAAACACAGTCACTCTGAAACATCTCTGAAACAAACAATTACTCTGAAAAATCACTTAAATGCATCATCACTCTGAAACACAGTCACTCTGAAACATCACTGAAACACACAGTCACTCTGAAACATCACTAAAACACAACATCACTCTGAAACACAGTCACTCTGAAACATCACTGAAACACACAGTCACTCTGAAACATCACTAAAACACAACATCACTCTGAAACACAGTCACTCTGAAACATCACTGAAACACACAGTCACTCTGAAACATCACTGAAACAAACCGTTAACTTTGAAACATCACTGAAACAAACAGTTAACTCTGAAACATCATTAAAATACATCATCATTCTGAAACACAGACAATCTGAAACATCACTGAAACACACAGTCACTCTGAAACATCTCTGAAACAACAGTTACTCTAAAACATCTGAAACAAACAGTTACTCTGAAACATCACAAAAACATCATAACTCTGAAACACAGTCATTCTGAAACATCACTGAAACACACAGACACTCTGAAACATCACTGAAACAAACAATTACTCTGAAAAATCACTTAAATACATCATCACTCTGAAACACAGTCACTCTGAAACATCACTGAAACACACAGTCACTCTGAAACATCACTGAAACAAACAGTCACTCTGAAACATCACTGAAACATGCAGTCACTCTGAAACATCACTGAAACACACAGTCACTCTGAAACATCACTGAAACAAACAGTCACTCTGAAACATCACTGAAATATGCAGTCACTGTGAAACATCATTGAAACACACAGTCACTCTGAAACATCACTGAAATATGCAGTCACTGTGAAACATCATTGAAACACAAACAGTCATGCTGAAACATTTCTGAAACACACACAGTCACTCTGAAACACAGTCACTCTGAAACATCTCTGAACCATCAATGAAACACATCATCACTTTGAAACATCTCTGAAACACATCATCACTCTGAAACACATCATCACTCTGAAACATCACTGAAACACATCATCACTCTGAAACACATCATCACTCTGAAACATCTCTGAAACACATCATCACTCTGAAACACATCATCACTCTGAAACACATAATCACTCTGAAACATCATTGAAACACACACAGTCACTCTGAAACATCACTGAAACACACAGTTACTCTGAAACTTCACTGAAACAAACAGTCACTCTGAAACATCTCTGAACCATCAATGAAACACATCATCACTCTGAAACATCTCTGAAACACATCATCACTCTGAAACACATAATCACTCTGAAACATCACTGAAACATCACTGAAACACATCATCACTCTGAAACACATCATCACCCTGAAACATCTCTGAAACACATCATCACTCTGAAACACATCATCACTCTGAAACACATAATCACTCTGAAACATCATTGAAACACACACAGTCACTCTGAAACATCACTGAAACACACAGTTACTCTGAAACATCTCTGAAACAAACAGTTACTCTAAAACATCTGAAACAAACAGTTACTCTGAAACATCACAAAAATTCATTCATTCATTCAACCTTTATTTATACAGGCTAGCCTCGTTGAGTCACGGGGACTCATTTACAAGAGGGACCTGTCTCACTCACACCAAACAACCATCCACTCTCACACTCACACCTAGGGTCAATTTAGAGTCACCAATCAGCCTAACAAGCATGTTTTTTGGTCTGTGGGAGGAAACCGGAGTACCCGGAGGAAACCCACGCATGCACGGGGAGAACATGCAAACTCCACCCAGAAAGGCCCCGGACCGGGATTTGAACCGGCAACCTTCTCGCTGAGAGGCAGCAGCTCTACCAGTTGTGCCACCGTGCTGCCCAAAAATACATCATAACTCTGAAACACAGTCATTCTGAAACATCACTGAAACACACAGACACTCTGAAACATCTCTGAAACAAACAATGACTCTGAAAAATCACTAAAATACATCATCACTCTGAAACACAGTGACTCTGAAACATCACTGAAACAAACAGTTACTCTAAAACATCTGAAACAAACAGTTACTCTGAAACATCACAAAAATACATCATCACTCTGAAACACAGTGACTCTGAAACATCACTGAAACACACAGACACTCTGAAACATCACTGAAACACACAGACACTCTGAAACAAACAATTACTCTGAAAAATCACTAAAATACATCATCACTCTGAAACACAGTCACTCTGAAACATCACTGATACACACAGTCACTCTGAAACATCACTGAAACACACAGTTACTCTGAAAAATCACTAAAATAAATCATCACTCTGAAACACAGTCACTCTGAGACATCACTGAAACACACAGTTAACTCTGAAACATCACTGAAACACACAGTCACTCTGAAACATCTCTGAAACAACAGTTACTCTAAAACATCTGAAACAAACAGTTACTCTGAAACATCACTGAAACACACAGTTACTCTGAAAAATCACTAAAATAAATCATCACTCTGAAACACAGTCACTCTGAGACATCACTGAAACACACAGTTAACTCTGAAACATCACTGAAACACACAGTCACTCTGAAACATCTCTGAAACAACAGTTACTCTAAAACATCTGAAACAAACAGTTACTCTGAAACATCACAAAAATACATCATCACTCTGAAACACAGTCATTCTGAAACATCACTGAAACACAGTCAATCTGAAACATCTCTGAAACAAACAGATACTCTGAAACATCACTGAAACACACAGTCACTCTGAAACACAGTCACTCTGAAACATCACTGAAACACACAGTCACTCTGAAACATCACTGAAACACAGTCACTCTGAAACATCACTGAAAAAAACAGTTACTCTGAAACATCACTGAAACACACAGTCACTCTGAAACACAGTCACTCTGAAACATCACTGAAACACACAGTCACTCTGAAACATCACTGAAATACGCAGTCACTGTGAAACATCAATGAAACACAAACAGTCATGCTGAAACATTTCTGAAACACACACAGTCACTCTGAAACACACAGTCACTCTGAAACACAATCACTCTGAAACACAATCACTCTGAAACCCAATCACTCTGAAACATCACTGAAACACACAGTTACTCTGAAACATCACTGAAACACACAGTTACTCTGAAAAATCACTAAAATAAATCATCACTCTGAAACACAGTCACTCTGAGACATCACTGAAACACACAGTTAACTCTGAAACATCACTGAAACACACAGTCACTCTGAAACATCTCTGAAACAACAGTTACTCTAAAACATCTGAAACAAACAGTTACTCTGAAACATCACAAAAATACATCATCACTCTGAAACACAGTCATTCTGAAACATCACTGAAACACAGTCAATCTGAAACATCTCTGAAACAAACAGATACTCTGAAACATCACTGAAACACACAGTCACTCTGAAACACAGTCACTCTGAAACATCACTGAAACACACAGTCACTCTGAAACATCACTGAAACACAGTCACTCTGAAACATCACTGAAAAAAACAGTTACTCTGAAACATCACTGAAACACACAGTCACTCTGAAACACAGTCACTCTGAAACATCACTGAAACACACAGTCACTCTGAAACATCACTGAAATACGCAGTCACTGTGAAACATCAATGAAACACAAACAGTCATGCTGAAACATTTCTGAAACACACACAGTCACTCTGAAACACACAGTCACTCTGAAACACAATCACTCTGAAACACAATCACTCTGAAACCCAATCACTCTGAAACATCATTGAAACACACACAGTCACTCTGAAACATCATTGAAACACACAGTCACTCTGAAACATCACTGAAACACACAGTCACTCTGAAACATCACTGAAATACGCAGTCACTGTGAAACATCAATGAAACACAAACAGTCATGCTGAAACATTTCTGAAACACACACAGTCACTCTGAAACACAGTCACTCTGAAACATCATCACTCTGAAACACAGTCACTCTGAAACATCATCACTCTGAAACACAGTCACTCTGAAACATCATCACTCTGAAACACAATCACTCTTAAACACAATCACTCTGAAACATCACTGAAACACACAGTTACTCTGAAACATCACTGAAACTCACAATCACAGAAACAAAACAGTAGCTCTAGATGCTCATAGAATCAGTAAAATGGTAGCCAAATTTTAAAAGAAAAGTGTTTGGTAAAAGCTAGTTAGCAAAACTTCAGCTAAAACATGAAGCCAAAAAACTGTTTAAAAAGCTAAAACCAGCTAAACTGCAGCTAAAAGCAAAGACTTCCAACCAGTAATCAAAAACAAAACTTTTAAAACTACTGTATGGCTAAATGCTAAAGCCAAGAAAAACGGTTAAACACCAACAATGGGGCGGCCGTAGTGTAGTGGTAATGGCAGTCGACCCCTGATCGGAAGGTTGGAGGTTCGAATCCCGCATCCGCCTACCATGTGTCGTTGTGTCCCTGGGCAAGACACTTAACCCCGAGTTGCTCCTGGTAGGTCTGGATGGCGCCTTGCAAGGCAGGCTACCACTACCGGTGTATGAATGTCTGAATGAATGGGTGGATGGCTGGTATTGTAAAGCGCTTTGGGGCTCCTCACAGGGGGCTGGAAAGCGCTATATAAATAAGCTCCATTTACCATTTAACAACGGTTTGTTCCAGCAGAAAACATGCGGTTGTATGAATACATACTCTAACTTTCCATCCTATAGACATCTGTTCAGGGAACAGAGGAGACTTTTAGCTGTTTTTATGAAAACAAACATGTTTTTCATAAATAAACAGTAAATAACTGGACTTTACAGGTGCGGCTGTCGAAGAACTCATGGTGAAGATTTCACTGCAGGTGTGGGAGGAGCAAGGTAGCCAGCATTTAAAAAAGCTTAAATCTCAAACTGTCCAACAACAACGAGATCAACAGCAAACATCAGAACGTTCAAACCTTCAGCACCTGCAGAGTGTTTGGTTCTGATCACCCAGTCTGGATGTGGGTGCCAGGTCTGAACAGGTCTGAACAGGGCCCAAACAGTCTGAATCAAACTTTAATCCAAAGTTAGCACAGTGGCTAACTTCACACTCAATCTGTGGAATAAAAATTAGTAGGGATGGGGCCGATCCAGTATCGGTATCCGATACCAGCATAATTCCGGTATTTAATAGCGGTATTTTTGTTTTCCAGCTGCACCATGAGTGAGAAGGACGTCCGTGATATAGACCTGCCTCTTGTGTGCTGTTAGCCTGGCCCTCACCTTCCTGCACAGCTCCGCTCAATTCTCATTTCCCTTCACTGCACAATGAAGGACAAGGGTCTGGTTTTAACCAGACTAGTGTGCTGTTAAACAATCAACAATATTACTCGGTCTGCCTATTTCCACCTCCATAATATTAACCATCTCCGTCCTTCTCTCACACCCCCGCTCCATAGCCATCCTGGTGCACAGTCTTGTGACTTCCCGTATCGATTACTGCAACTCCCTTCTCTACGGCCTCCCCAACAAATCTCTCCACAAGTTACAGATGGTCCAGAACTCAGCTGCCCGTGTCATCACTCAAACCTCCTACTATGACCACATCACTCCTGTCCTGCAGCAGCTCCACTGGCTCCTCCTACTATAACGTTAGGCTATAATGTTAGGCTGATTGGTGACTCTAAATTGACCCTAGGTGTGAGTGTGAGAGTGGATGGTTGTTTGGTGTGAGTGAGACAGGTCCCTCTTGTAAATGAGTCCCCGTGACTCAACGAGGCTAGCCTGTATAAATAAAGGTTGAATGAATTAACCACATCACTCCTGTCCTGCAGCAGCTCCACTGGCTCCTCCTACTATAACCACATCACTCCTGTCCTGCAGCAGCTCCACTGGCTCCTCCTACTATAACCACATCACTCCTGTCCTGCAGCAGCTCCACTGGCTCCCGGTTAAATCACGCATCATCTTCAAAATTCTACTTCTCACGTTCAAATCTATCCACAACCTTGCCCCTCCTTATCTATCTGACCTCCTACAAATCTCCATCCCATCACGCTCTCTCAGATCCTCCTCTTCACTACATCTCCATGTACCCTCTGCCCGCCTCTCCACCATGGGGAGCAGGGCCTTCACCTGCTCTGCCCCTCACCTCTGGAACGCTCTACCGCCAGACCTTCGAAACACCACCTCCCTTTCTCTGTTCAAGACTGCTCTGAAAACACATCTCTTTAGACTAGCTTATCATTAACTTTACTAATTTTATTATTTTGCATTTTATAATCTTTATGTATTTTATATTTCAATTTGTCACTGATAATGTTTGAACTGTATTGGTTTGTTAAGTGTCCTTGGGTGTCCTGAAAGGCGCTTTTAACTAAAATGATGATGATGATTATTATTATTATTATTAAAGTTTGGGTTTCCTGTTGTGAAGCCCAGAGTGTCTTCATGGAAACACTCTGGAAACCTGGTTTCTTCTCACACAACGTTAAGACAGTAGTCGCAGTTCAAGAAATTCATTATTACAGCCTCATATACCTGAACGGTATCGGATCGGGAAGTATCGGTATCGGCCGATACCCAGATTTAAGTACAGTATCGGATCGGAAGTAAGAAATGTGGATCGGTGCATCCCTAAAAATTAGTTCCACTTTGGATGCAAACATTTTGAGTCTTCGTCACTTTGGTCAACGTGCGCTTCTTTAAATCCATCTAAGGTTGACCCAGCCGACAGATCGAGCTCCACGTGGACCTGTTTTCCCGTTACGCTCCCTCCCCCTCTCCTCGGCTGCTCCTCCTCTGCAGTCGCCTCCTCACACCTGAAGGAGTCGGACCCCAGGGTGTCGTCCTGCAGCCCGGCTCCCATCCGTCAGCCTCCATTCAAACCAGCTGGCCTACTTTCCCTTCACCTCTATGCTCTTATTTACACTGCAGTAGGTCCACGTGCACGCACACACAGGTGCACGCACACACAGGTGCACAGCAGGCTGCTGATATTTAACTACAGTGCAGCTTTTTGTAACGAGCCTGCGGCACTGCTGCAGCAACACACCTACAAACACTAACGAGCCACAAAACCTTGTTTCTGCGTTACATAACAGGAGAAAGAGCTGAAGAACAGGAAGGGCCAAACAGGCGGTCCCGTGGGTCCGGTCCTGTGGGCCCTGTGAGTCCTGTGGGCCCTGTGGGTCCTGTGAGTCCTGCAGGTCCCATGGGTCTTGTAGGACACACCAGGTACTGAAAGCAAAGGTTCATATACAAGTAGTCCTTAGGTTACGACGGCCTTGACTTACAACGTTTCGCAGTTATGAACGCCCTCCCATTGAAAAACATTGTTCGAGTTACGCGGTTTATGCGCCTTTACACCAAAAAATACGGTACCGAAACTCAGCGAAGGACAACGGAAATTTACAGGAGGGAGGGGGGAGAGTAGCTTGACGCACTCAGTGGAAAATTACTACAGGATACCTCATTGTTTGGACAGGCAGACCGGAGCAGAGGAGGTTAGGAGGGCGGTTTTACGTCGTAAACAAAAGGTGCGGACCTTACTGTAGGATGGACGGGTGGATGGTGCCACCAGACGGCAGAAACAGCAGAGCTGGACCGGAGGAGCAAGAGCTAACATGCTAACAGACCTTGCTGTAAACGCTGTGGACCGCGTGAACTACAGGCAGCCTCAGATGTTGGAGGGACACCAAACTAACATGCTAACAGGCGGAGGAAGGCTTCACTGGTTCCCAGTAAGAAATCAACTATTTTTTTCCTTCGTTATGGCTCCAAATGTATGTGTTTTTTTGATAATTATGTAGGGCACAGTGTTGGATAGGCTAAGTGCTTGGTAAAATACAGTACTGTACGTATGAGGTGCCGTTTGGACGTATTTTCCGACTTACGTCGATTTTCGAGTTACGACGCGACGCAGGAACGGATCTCCGTCGTAACCCGGGGACTACATGTACTTTTACCACTAACATGTAACACTGGATCATTGTCCTCAATAAATAAAATGACCAAGTAAAATATTTTGTCTCATGTTTAACTGGGTTTTCTAGAAAATTATAATGAGTTCACAACTTTCAAACATCACTGTAGGCATCCAACATTCATCCAACATTCATTCAAAACATCCATAATTTTTGTTAGTCAGTCAGCCAGCCAGCCAGCAGCCATCCATCAACCCTCCTGTAATTGGTCAACAGAGACTAGAATAAAACCAACAGTTTGAAAAAGAAAAACTTGTTCATTTGAATTTCTGAAGTCTTTTTCATCGTCTCCACCGTCGTCTGCTGTTCCCTGGTCAGGTCGGGAGCTAACAGGTCCAGGAGGGAAACCAGTCCTCCTCCTTGGATTTCAAGGTGGTCAACGACCAGAGAGGACACAGACCAGAAGATCCAGAACTTTGCCTTTAGAATCAACTCCTCTCTGTGACTGACCGAAGCAACGCCCTCGTTAATGAGGACGAGGCCTCGATCAGTCGCTCCATCGAACAAGACCCAGAGTCACACGGAGAAACTCCGGCCGGACCTGGACTCAGAGGTCCAGTTACCGTTACAGTGATCTGTAAACGGGTTTTGATCAGTGGCCCTCCAAAAGCCTTAAAGGTGACCCCCGCTGATGTAGGGCTGTAGTGATACAATAATCTCACGATACGATACACGATATTCTGCTCACAATACGATAGATATTGCGATATCCAGCAAACGATACAATTAAATACACTTTTGCGATTTTTTTGAAAGATTTTAGAGGGACAGAGTGATTTTGGTGACATTTTGAGACTGTTATAGACTTGGATTGAATTAATTTAACTGAAAACTGATTAAAAGCACCAACTACACAATACCTGGCTCTGGTTGGACATGGACACAGACTTAAGGCCCCGGTATAGCTCTGCGTACAGGCAGTACGCCGCTGTACGCCGTACGTACGCAGAGGCACAAGCGTAGCCCCGCAGGGCACGAACGCGCAAAGCTCAAATTTTACGACCGCGTACGCGAGGCGCGTTGTCTCACAATAAACTGCCTGGCGCCGGACTGTTTTGTATGCAACACAAATGTATTAAGTTCCCCTTCTTCATCCCTGATCTGGACTTTTCTTAGTTTTTTTTTGCCAAAAGTCAAGTTATCGCTTCCTCCTCCGTTCACTCCATGACTGAAATTATGAGAAATGAATTTGTCACGAGCGAATTAAACTCGGGTCCTACGTGGCTGCGCGAGTCTCTACAGATTTCCTGGTGGGCTGTGGGCTGCAGGACCAACACTCCCTGTTTTTATTTTTATTTTTTAGAACTTTTTATTAACATATAAAGTTTAGAACACCGCAGTGGATGCAGCCTGACAGCTCGTGCCTTTTTTTTCCCCCCACCCGACCTGTCAATCAATTCAGTAGGCGTGTCAGCAAATGACCAATCAGCGACCTCAGTTTGTCCCGTAGGTAAACGCTCTGCGCGCAGCTGCTCAAATTACAACAAGAATTTGGAGCGAAAACGCGAGCATTTAACGCGAGAACGACCGCAGAGCTGTGCTGGTGAACGCATGCGCACAGAACGCACGCGTAGAGCGGCGTACAGGCCGTACGCAGAGCTCCGCCTGGGCCTTTAAAGTCGACAGCTGGACAAAATGAAAGAAGTGGTGAGAAAACATGTTTCTTTTAATTGAAACAGTAAAAACTGTAGCTTACATGCATTTGTAAAGTAAATAAAGTGCACCAAGTGCCCTGCTCTGCATAGTTTGAAACCTTTTTAACCTTGACACTTAACATCTGAAGGAATCACTCTAAGTGCTTGGTAAGTAAACAGTAATATGACTTCTCCAAAACAGTCTATAATTCAAGTAATGAAGAACATTTAACTTCAAATGCACCCATCTTAGCAGAGCATAGACCCTGACTTACTCATTTATTTATTTATTTATTTATTTCAAACGCAAAAGAACAAAAAAAATTACAGAACGATATAGAGAAATAAAGAAATTTAAAATGAAAGGAAGCAGACTAGTAAGTGAACTCTAAACAGAAAGTCTACTCTGCAGACCAAGTGAGCTACATTCTCCTCAGATTTTTGTTTAGAAATAGAATCTGATGGACGTGCTCTGGGAGAAGTGCACTTCTCTGCGCAGTGATGATATCTCCAGCGGTGGAGAAGACTCTCTCTGAGGATACACTGGTGCCAGGGATGCAGAGGTACGATACTTGGGGATGAATATCGACTTTTTTCTAGGAAAGAAAAAATCGATATATATCGCGATATCAATATTATTTTACAGCCCTACGCTGATGTACAAGACCTGAATGACTTCTACGATCAGGGTTCATGGATCCTCTGAAGAACCTCAGACCCGCTCATATTCGTCCTTTTTAAAAACCGGCGTTCGGTTATTAGAAAGTGAGAAGTGCACGTGGGAAGGTGCGGTCCAGAGAACGGACCAGAACGTTCTGCAGCTGATTATTCACGCTTCACACTCCCACGTCACTCCTGCTCTGTCTGTCGCCCTCCACGCCGCAACACACCGAGCATGCTGGGAAACGTAGGACCCCACACGAGATGGAAAATCACTGGATCTGTCACTTGTAGCGCATGCCGGGTAATTCCCCTCCGGCAGTTCGTTTCCCATCATGCATTGCAGCAGCCCTCCTGGGTTTTGCAACAGATCTGTTACATCAGATGTCATCAGGCTGACGCATGAAGCAGGAGACGGTTTCCAGACGCTCCACTCCGTTTTCTCTAAAACCTAAAACCTCCAGCGATGCGTCGGAGACTCAAAAACTAAAACAAACGTCCTGATTCAGATTCTCACCACAGACAAAGTAAAACTTAAGAACGAAAAAAAAAATCCCTGAATGAGCTGAACGTTTTGATAAACAGCTAAAATATCAAAGTGTGCAGAAGTAATCAGATTACAACAAGATGTACGCCGGTGCCCTGAGGGCTTTGAACAGTGAATGTTTGTAGTTTTCAAAGTGAGTGGTTTACTGGACTGGAATTGGACAGAGAATGAAAGTAAAGCCAGGGGGTGGCCAATGGTGCCACTGGCCCCCCAAAATTCATCTTTAGCCACCCCAGTCATTTGAGGAAAGCAATATAAAAAATTTAAAATATATCCTGATGAAAAATCTAACAAAGTCATGTCCTATGGACAGGTTCAAAATAAAAAAATAAAATTAAAAAAATAATAAAAACTTGTTGAAACAAAAATCCAAAAGGTCTTCTTCAGTCTGAGCTGCAACAACCTCAGTCTTATAAATAGTGCCTTCTCACAGTGGATCAACCAGTTTGTTATTGACATCCAGAACCAGCTGTTCACATGATCAAGGAGGACCATCAATCTGACGACTGATCGTTAGTACCCTGATGGTTGTTTGCTATTCACAGAGGGCTGAGTGATACTAGCAATAACAGCATTGTTTCTGCTAGAGAGGAATGATGGAAACAAGTAAAGCTTGTTGCAGGCCATTTTTGTGAAGAGAACCTGTCCATCATTAAACAGGGGCGGAGTCTCCGAGTCCACGTGTCCCCCTTTTACAATGCTGTTATTACTAGTATCACTCAGCCCCTTGAATAGCAAGCAGCTGTCAGGGCACTAACTATCAGTCGTTAGGCTGATCTTCTTCGTCTTTTGGCTCCCTCTTCAGGGGTCTCCACAGCGAGTCATTCTCCTCCATCTGCCTCTGTCCTTACTCCAACTCCCTCCATGTCCTCTCTAACTGCATCCATGTATCTCCTCTTTGTCTTTTTACTGGCAGCTTCATTTCTAACATCCTTCTACCAATATACCCACTGTCCCTCCTCTGGACATGTCCAAACCACTGTCCCTCCTCTGGACATGTCCAAACCATCTCAGTGTGTCCTCTCTAACTTTATCTCCCAGTTGTTCAACATGTGCTGTACCTCTGATGATCTCATTCCTGATCTTATCCATCCTTGTCACTCCTAAGGAGAACCTCAACATCTTCATTTCTGCTACTTCCAGTTCTGTCTCCTGTCTTTTTGTCCATGTCTCTGTCTCCAGACCATACAACATAGCTGGTCTCACCACTGTCTTGTAAACTTTTCCTTTGACCTTTGCTGACACCTTTTTGTCACAAATCACTCCTGAAACTTTTCTCCATCCGCTCCATCCTGCCTGGACTCTCTTTTTCACCTCTTTACCACATTCCCCATTTTCCTGGACAGTGGACCCCAAGTACTTGAAGTCCTGCACCTTTGTGACCTCTGACCCTTGTAGCCTCACTGTTCCACCTCCTCCCTCTCATTCACACACATGTACTCTGTCTTACTACGGCTGACTTTCATTCCTCTTCTTTCAAGTGCATACCTCCACCTCTCCAAGTTCTCTTCCACCTGTTCCCTGTTCTCACCACATATCACAATGTCATCTGCAAACATCATAGTCCATGGGGATTCCTGCCTGACCTCATCTGTTAGTCGGTCCATCACCAGAGCAAACAAGAAGGGGCTCAGAGCCGATCCTTGATGCAATCCCACCTCCACCTTGAAGCTATCTGTCACTCCTACAGCACATCTCACCACTGTCCTGCTGTCTTCATACATGTCCTGTACCAGTCTAACATACTTTTCTGCCACTCCAGATTTCCTCATGCAATACCACACCTCCTCTCTTGGCACCCTGTCATATGCTTTTTCTAAATCCACAAACACACAATGGAGTTCTTTCTGACCCTCTCTGTACTTCTCCATCAACATCCTCAAAGCAAAGATGCATCTGTGGTGCTCTTTCTTGGCATGAAACCATACTGCTGCTCACAGATAGTCACCTCTTGTCTAAGTCTTCCTTCCACAACTCTCTCCCAGATCTTCATCATGTGGCTCATCAACTTAATTCCCCTGTAGTTGCTACAACTCTGTACATCACCCTTGTTCTTAAAAATGGGAACCAGCACACTTCTTCTCCATTCCTCAGGCATTTTCTCACCCTCAAATATTCCATTAAATATTTGAGTCAAAAACCTCACTGCCATCTCTCCGAGACATTTCCAAACCTCCACTGGTATGTCATCAGGTCCTACTGCCTTCCTCTTCTTTCCAGAGATTTGTGAACTTCACCCTCACTAAGTCTTTAGGCTGATGGCTCTCCATCATGTGAACGAGTTCAGGATGGCTAAAGGCTAAAACTCACAAAACATCAAGTAGAAGCTAAAACCTACAAAAACATTCGTAAAAAGCTAAAACTCACAAAACATCAAGTAGAAGCTAAAACCCACAAAACAGTAGCTAAAGGCTAAAACTCACAAAACATCAAGTAGAAGCTAAAACCTACAAAACAGTCGCTAAAAGCTACAGTGTAACATTCGTAAAAAGCTAAAACCTGTCCTGGTTTATCTTCTGCCTCTCTTGTCCTCTCAGCTGGTGGCGCCTGCAGGCTGAAGAGCTTCCGGCTCATTCATTACAGATGATGGATCTTTGGTGAAAGATGAACATTTAGAGTCAGAGTCAGAGAGTCTTTATTGTCATTTGCACCGCATGTAGTACATGAGATGAAAACGAGATTATGTACACGAGGTCCCAGTTACATCCAACAACAATGAAAGAGAAAAACAGTAATAACATCTAGAACTAACTAAGAAAAGCATCAACTAGTAATACACTAAGCCTAATATAGTGGGAATAAACAGCAGCACGAACATGAGTTTGTATGAGCAGATGGTCACAGATGAACACAGATGAACACAGATGAACACAGCAACAAGAAAACAGATCAGCATCAGCATGATGTGATATTTTGCAGTGTTTATTTTTATTTTTATTTTTATTTATTCATGAGTCTAACAGCCTCAGGGTAGAAGCTGTTCCTCAGTCTAGTGGTTCTACATTTGATGCTCCTCAACCTCCGTCCTGAGGGGAGTGGGGCAAAGAGTGAGTGTGCTGGGTGAGTGAGGTCTTTCATGATGCAGGTGGCTCTTTTCCTGCATCTGGAGGTGTAAATGTCTGTGATGGTGGGGAGACTGACTCCAACAGACTTCTGTGCAGCCTTCACCACTCTCTGTAGAGCTTTCCTCTCCTCAACAGATCTGTGCAGCCTTCACCACTCTCTGCAGAGCTTTCCTCTCTTCAACTGTGCAGCCTCCATGCCACACGTTGATGCTGGAGCACAGGATGCTCTCCACTGCACACCTGTAGAAGGAGGTGAGGACTGGGCTGCTCAGACCAGCTCGTCTCAGCCGTCTGAGGAAGTAGAGTCTCTGATGACCTTTCTTGATCAGGCTGGTGGTGTTGTTGCTCCAGCTGAGGTTATCATTCATGTGTACACCCAAGTATTTGTAGCTGGAGACCACTTCCACTGCAGACCCACCTATTTTCAGTGGGGCATGGGTGTGTTTGTTCCTTCTGAAGTCCACAATCATCTCCTTTGTCTTCTTCACATTCATGTGAAGATTGTTCTCTTTGCACCAGCTCTCCAGGTGTTCCACCTCCTGTCTGTAGCTGGACTCATCATTGTTTGTAATGCATCCCACCAGTTATTACCACATTTCATTTACCAGTTATTTACAGTTATTCCATCAACGATGATGGAAAGCTATCCAGACTTTAAAGTTGTTCAAAGTGAAATTCTCACGTTTATTTCAACAGTAATTCAATCTAAACTCAGTAATGGTCCAAAATGTTACCAACGAGTTTTAAAATAATTAAAAAC